>CM053985.1:26242500-26442500 GCA_028641955.1 Protonibea diacanthus
TTGGGACTTTAATTACTGTCAAGGATTTTCCTTTCCACTCCCCACAGGTGGCCACGCATTGCTTGAGTGGGGGACGTTTTTGAATTTGAAGCCCTTGTCCACCAGTGATGAAGTTTCCAAGTTTTGTCTTTTTGTCCTCACTTTTCCCCAACAGCACAATCCTGAGATCAGATTCTGCAACACAACAAGGGGAGTATGTAAGAAAACTGAAACAAGAACCTGGAAATCCCCTTTCCAACAAAGTTCTGTCCCCTTGACCTAAATTTAAGTCTGACTCCAACTCTTTAAAGGAAAGTATAAAAGGGAACATTATTGACAAGTTTGACTATCAGAGCACTGTGCCTCCCCACAGTCCACAGAACTATTAGTTAAACCTTTAGTTATATATTTGGGTTCATGGCTCAACTCTGAACTTATATTCATATCATTAATATGTTGCTACTGCATTTCCCTCGGGATCAATAATGTATGTATGTATGTATGAATCCATTTTTTCTGGAAAATACATTTTGAGTGTTTGTGGTAGTGTTTTACACTTAGCATCCAAAAGAAACTTGCCTCACAACTTATATTACCATTTTTTGACTACGCTGATGTTGTTTATCAAAATGCAAAAGTAATCTCCCCTCAATATAGCATACAGTAACCAGAATACACACAGCTGTATGTGTGTTTTTTAGAAGCATCTACCCCATAGGGTGTTTGTGCAGTGGCAAATCCCACAGTTTTGCACAAAAGATGGAAAAGTCACGTTTTGAGGAAGTCAAAATAAGGCCCCACTCTGACCTGTTGCTGGGAATGTTGGGACATTCTTGATATTACTCAATGAATGCATTCTATGACACGCTGACTGACACAACTGACTTTAAGTTGGTGAAGTGATCATATCACTCATTATACTCACTTACCCCTAACTTGAACAGAGTCTGAGATAGCAGAGATGGTGTCCTGTTGTTTCAGCCTTTGATGATCACCATGTGGAGAAGATGCTGAATCCATTAATGCTTCGCAGCTCACATGCTCTCCTCTGTTCTTCTCCACAATTTGGTCTAAGCATGCAAACAATTGTGGAAGGTCACTGGTATTCTTCCAAAAGAGTTTCTCTCTACAACATCTGATCATGTCTTTTAATTGTGGGTGGTTCATGTTCTGGACACCTGAACTCTCCTCTATTGTTATTAGAACCAAAGAATGATTAAATGATCGATGACTGAAGTTTTCAAGGGTTGATTGTAGCCTCAGTTTGTGTTCCTCAGTGAAGTCTTCAGGCTGTAGAACCAGCAGGAACACATGAGGTCCAGGATCAGAGAGTCTCTCACAGGTTTTCACATGTTCTGTCACTTTGTCTTCAGAGATGTCTGGATGCAGCAGATCTGGGGTGTTGATGAGAATCATTTCTTTCTCCTTCACCTGTCCTCTTTCTCTCAGACAGCAGCCTGGTTCTTCCTCAGTGTTGAACTTCTTCTCTCCCAGTATGAAGTTCCCCACTGAACTCCTCTGAGACCAGCTGTTCCCCAGAAGAACAACCCTCAGCTCAGACACTGAAAAGAGAAAATAAATGAAAACGGTTATGCCATACCTCGAGCTAGCTCACGTTTCTTGGTCGACATTCCACTTTCACCGTACTGTGTGCTCCAGACCTTTATAAAATCAAAGATAGGATAGGTTAGGGAAGCCAGGACAATTAACTAACACATTGTTGGTTTTAGTATTTTCATTCTCTCATTCATCTCAATTTGGGAGCTGAACACATACTGCAAACTTTTGGTGATACCCACAATATATGAAACACTTCAGATTTCTTGAAAGAACAGAATAATTCTGATTTTAACTTACTGAGAAGTTGCAACAATTTATAGCTGCTACTTATTCATTCAAACACATTATGACAGTAATAAGTAATAATAAACTAGGTTTATGTATATCAAAAAGAGTACTTTTATATGTGGAGTATAAAGGTACGTTTTGTCATATGCACATTTATTTGTCCTATTACAAATAAGACCAGAGCAGTTTGCCAGTTTTTAGTGTTTAGTCTTTTTAGTCAAATCTATTAAATCTTTTAGTTGGTGCTCATTTATTTTCAATCACTGTGTGAATGACACTGAAGTGAAATGACTTTGGACTGCCATCTAGTGGCAAGGTTTGTTGAGAGCGGGGTATAAATGGGAAGGGACTATTAAGTCCTGTAAGCTTCACCTGTGCACATCCTCACCTGTGCACATCCTCACCTGTGCACATCCTCACCTGTGCGCATCTCCATTGTCCTTTGTGTCTTTGGTTGGCGTGGCGTCTGTCCGGCTGTGTCTTTTTGGATTATCTATGGTTGAGTACGTTTTTTGTCTGAACTATGTATTGTAATCACATACATTTTTATGTCGGTTTGGTCTGTCTAAAATACTAGCTGCCTTGGTATAGTGGAACGAGGTATGTGGACCTCAGTTTCTGAGTTGTTTCCTTTGTTCTTGGGATGTTGGAATTTGTTTTGTTTGAGGGATGCCACCTGCATTATCGGATTGAGTTTTAACATTGATTGTGACTGTTGTCTAATAAATGTATCTGATGTATATTTTGAATGGAGATAATTCTGTTGATGATTTGGGAATCATATTAGGATTGTAAATTAAGTGTTTCATTCATGAAATTGATTTGATCTTTCTTTTTTTTTCTTTCTGTACTTTTCTATAGTTTTCACGGTGCTACCGCCAATAAATAAAATATAAGCACCATTGAATCTCTCCGCCTCCTTTCTCGACGCCAAAGGTCCGCTACACACTGTAAATTCAGATCTTATGACGAACCAGATCAGCTCTATCTCAGTTGGACTCACTTAAAGGTGGCAGAAGTTCATAGCTGCTCCTGCGGTTCAGAGGCTGCACATCATCTGTGTGAGGACACAAAATAAATATTAATTCAGTCATCCACACCTTCATATTCTGTAATTGGTCTGTTAATACAGCATCAGGAGGTGGAGTAAAGATACTGTAAGTTCAAATAAGAGCCACATATTCATGGGGGGATCCATAATAATAGCCTCATCTCTTTATTAGATTGGATCATCTTCCATGTTGCAATGTAATACAATGTAACCCTGCCCCAGAATTCAATATTAAGTGGAAAACTGTCCTGTCCTCTGCATCTGTGATGTATGGGGTGTGTTAGAGCACATGGCATGATGGGTAACCTGCACAGTAGTGAAGGCAACAATAACCGTCTTTTTCAGGGACGGCCTCAAACCACATTCTGCACATATGCAAACGGCATGGCTCTGCAGTCCAGACAGAAATGAAAATGTTTGGTGCATTAAGAAATGTAAAACATGACAAAGGAGACGTTGAACCGTTGAGCAGCTGAAATCCTACATCAAGTAAGAATGTGAAAACATTCCAGTTGAAGGTTACAGCAAAGACTCTTCAGTTCACAGACTCTTACAGAGTGTTGTTAAAAGAAGAGCTGATGAACATGACACTGAACAACTTTATCAAACCTGTTGCTGCCATCAAATTCAAAATGTTCATATCATTTAAAAAAAAACAATCAAATTTCTCAGTTTCAACATTTGATAAATTGTTTTTGTGCTATTTTTAATTAAATATGGAGTTTCAGTGTTTCCACATCATCACATGTTGTTTCTATTTACATTTTACACAGTGTGACAACTTTTTTGAAAACAGGGTTATAATAGATTAGATTATTATTATTATATTAGATTTATTAGAATTTTCCAAAATCTGTTTTTTTTTTTGTTTTTTTTTTTTGTTTGTTTTTTTAGAAAAAGACATTTTAATAAATATACCCCTAACTAGAAAGTTCCTATATAACATGATGTAATTACTACAAGGAGAATTATCAGTAATTGTTATACAGTTATATTTTATCTTGATCACTTCAGGGTGACCTCTGGACTCTCATACTACTATCTATAAACTGACATAACTGCAGCAAGAATATAAAAACTGTTTTACATTGTCTAAATCTAAACTGAATCATGGTATCACGTATCGTAAGATGTCTTGTAGTGTGTTTGTTGATTTGTTTTCTCTTCAACATGTGAACATGGCGTGCATACCTGAGGTTGGTGCTCTTGTTCCAACCCGTTTGTCCTCCATAGTGTTTAATTATTCATTAAAGTGAGAATAAAGTTGATTCCCTTCAGTCACTGAAGTTATCCTGGCAGTCACATCCTGTGAATGGTCCATCTGATCACCAGGAGAGTCAACACACAAAAGAGATTTGTTTAAATCGCTTTGTAGTTAACAGGTAACACAATGATATGGCTTTTATTATGAGAAATACCTGAGTGACCAGTAATAAAGTGTCCACTGTAAAGACTGTCAGTACAACAGTTCTGTTAAATGAAATTTTATCTTTATACAAAGGAATATGTTGATTAAACTCAGAGCTTATTTTTAATGCTGTAGTTGTACATTGACTTTCATACCAGCACCACGACGTTATATAATGGACATTAACAAACAGTTTACTACTATTTTACTACTACTACTGCAAAATGTAGCTGCTTCTATTAAACTCATGTATTAACTCATGTATTAAACTCTGTATATTTATATATTTTTTAGATTTTTCTTGAGTCTACTCACCAGAAATTGTTGCTGCGTCATTTTCCCTCCAATAAAGAATATACCAACTTCATAGTGAGAACTTTGATAACCGAGAGCTGAGTGCAAAGAGACAGAAGGTGTGTCAGGAGGAATCAAAAGGAATCTTATTGGATAGTATAACTATGACTTTGATCCCAACTATAATCATATGTGGCCAAGAAACACCCTCTTTTTTTAATATGGCCATCACCATGGACACAGAATATATAAAGTCTAAAGTTTTTTTTCAGCATAACAAGAGGGTCATGGTTAAAATCCAGTGAAAACCTCAATAGTCATCCTAACAAGTATGTTAAACTTCAGTTTACAGTGTACAGTATACAGGTTATGGGAGAGTCTTTCTAGTCTTCCAACCACTAAATGCACTTTTACACTACATATCTCATTCAGACATTCACACACATTCATACACTGACGGCATTGGCTGCCATGCATGGTGTCAACTGCTCATCAGTTTGAGGAGCTAACCATTCATACACACTCACACACTGATGGTTCAGCCTTCAGGAGCAGTTTGGGGTTCAGTATCTTGCCCAAGGACACTTCGACATGCAGACAAGGAGCCGAGAGCCTACATTGTCATTGTACAGATCAGCCATAACATTATAACCGCCTGTCTAATATTGTATGGGTCCTCATTTTGCTGCTAAAGCAGCCCTGATCCGTCGAAGCCTGGACTCCTCAGACCTCTGAAGGTGTGCTCTGGTATCTGGCACCAAGACATTAGCAGCAGATCATTTAAGTCCTGGAAGTTTGAAGGTATGGTCTCCACGGATCAGACACAGATGCTCGATTGGACTGAGATCTGAATTAGCAAGCCAAGTCAACACCTTGAACTCGTTATTGTGTTCTTTAAAATCATTCCTGAACCATGTTTGCTTTGTGGCAGGGCGCGTTATCCTGCTGAAAGAGGCCATCAGGGAACACTGTTTCCATGAAAGGGTGGACATGGGCTGCAACAACGCTCAGGCAGGTGTTACACGTCAAAGTCACAACCACATTAACGGCAGGAGCCAAAGATTCCCAGCAGAACATTGCCCTTGTTAATGTTCAAATCCTCGTGCTTCACCATTTTCTGCTTCTAACACAACAACTCATCATCATGTTATTCACTTCACCTGTGGAAAAATGTTATGGCTGATCAGTGTATATATCAATATTATAAAAATACCAAAGTTTGTTGTTAACTTTAGAACTGTGCTGTTGGGTAAGAGTGAAAATGAAACTTCATATTCAGCGTCCAAAGTTTTCTATTCCAGCATCAAATAAATGTATTTTGTCATGAATACTCTGCATATACTGTGGATTAAAGAACAAGATCTGATGACAATATACATTCATGTATCATGATAAAATTCAATCACCAGCTCCCACAGGTTACAGTTTTAATAACTCTGAACATGATCCAACTGAACTTGAAATTAAAACATAGTCACACTCTAATAAAACTGACCTTTGAACAAACTGGTGATCAAACTGCAGGTCAGAGGTCTGATCTGTTGAGTCACTGTGTGCTGCTGTCATGTTCAGGTAGATCATAAATAAATAAATATAAAAGTGGAGCAGAAAAGATCAAGCTTACAAGCTGGTGATATGTTAATGCTGTGTTCACTACTTGTTCTTGCTAAAGATAAGGAGCCAAATAAATCAGTTACTGCAGGTTTAAGGAGCTGTGTTTGATTCTGATTAATAAAGGAAACCAGTCATCAGTCATTCATAAAATAAACATGAAAGAGTGTAAGTAAACTTTTGACCACAGATGAATACACACATAACAAAAATAAAAATGGTGCTAACATTCAAAACATGTTCAACATAAAAGACATAAAATCACGTCTCAGTCCAAGTCCTGTGTCTTTACAAGTCTCAAGTCTGAACTGGAAAACTCAATCCTGAAATCTGACATCTGAACTTCATGTCAGTTAACGAGCTCTCGTTATCAGCTCAGTTATGTAAGATCATTATGACGCTGCCTCCTGCTGCTGAGCTGCTGCAGTTCACTCTGGTATTTATGAGCCTGAAGGAGCCACCTGGACTTCTTCACCAAGCTGCTGATGCATGTTGGGACATTTTCTGAGTTTCTGGTGTCGTGGTGGATCCTGAGGAGTAATTATCTGTGCAACAGCTTTACTTTTAAAGTAAAAGATATTTACTTCATTCAACTGTGAAACCAGACTTTAATAAATGTAATGAAATCATTTATTCCAAAAGGTTTTCAGTGTTAGAAGATATATTTACATTTTACAGCAATATAATACAAATGTCCTGCAAGACAATGTCAGTCTACAAAGCTCTGCTTGGCTCGCTTGTTTTCAGACTCTTCAGTGAACACAGTAGCAGATCTTTTTGAAGCATTGGGAGCTGTGGGTGGCTAGTTTTTATATTTCAGGAATAGCAGTCAGTGTGTGTGCACTCTGAGTCTGTTTGAAGCGTCCCAAAGCTTAAAGTCCCCTGTACAGACGTCGTGCATGTCTTGTAGTAAATTGGGCCATAGGGCCTTCAGAACATGCTTGTTTTGTAAATGTGGGCCTGTTAGTGAGCACAGCTTCCTCCAGTTAACAGAGCCAGATGTTTTTCTTTTAAGTTTTGGGCTTCTTAATGAGGAATATGGAGGAGAACGAGGTGCAGCTGGGATGTAAAGTGTTAAAGTCCTGAAACCTGTGGATTTATAGATCTCTCACATGCAGCTCTGCAGGGTTCTACATGTTCATCACATCTGGGTCAGGAGGCCCTGCATGCCAGCGGCAGCAGGACAGGCGTCTGCATGTCTGCTGTCAGGACGGACACATAAATACCTGGACGTCCAGACGCTGCTTTCACTGTCAGACTGTCCGCTGCAGGTGGAAGACAGAAGAGGAAGCTGAGAGACGCCAACATGGTCCCACTGAGGCTGGTCGCCTTCGGCTGTGAGTGTCCTCTTTTCAATCCTTTGAGTGTTTAAGCTTGGAAGAAGAAGCGTAGTATCATAAGTTATGAATGTGACAATGTGATGCATGAACAGGAATCATAGACTGAAAAGAAACATTTGTTGTAACTTGAATTCTATGTATGTTTCATTTGTTGATGACGTTTCACTGACTAATTTCAAAACAGCTTTTTATGATTAAACAGTATTTGCTGTTTAATGCTCATTATTTAGAAAGCTGATTATATTTTCTCAGATCAGTTACAGTGCTGCAGTGATGAAGTGTCACTCTGATGACCGTGTGTTGTGTTTTCAGTGCTGGCTGCAGCTTGGTATTTCACTCGTGCTGCTGGTGAGTTTAACAGACCTGAAGAACATTTAGACTTCAGTCAGACTTTA
Organism: Protonibea diacanthus; assembly: GCA_028641955.1. NCBI lineage: Eukaryota > Metazoa > Chordata > Actinopteri > Sciaenidae > Protonibea > Protonibea diacanthus. The sequence goes on from CM053985.1 coordinate 26,250,427, forward strand.
GTTATTACATCACAAATTATATATCAATATAAAATCCATAACTACATGCTGTTCAAAGCAGATATGTCAAATCAAAACAGTACATGTTTCACACTGTTATATAACAATAACAATGATAAAGTATTAAAATGGCATTCAACAGACAGCTTTATATTTATATGTGACCAGAGTCAAGTCAAACATTTAATTTTAATAATAACAAACATTTTTTAATAATTTAATATTCAAAATAAGGACAACAATGAAGTGCACAAAACTCGACGAGATACCGACCTGATGATGATGATGATGATGATGATGGTGATGATGGTGATGATGATGATGATGATGATGATGGTGATGATGGTGATGATGATGATGATGATGATGATGATGGTGATGATGATGATGATGATGATGATGATGATGATGATGATGATGGTGATGGTGATGATGTCTTGACAGAGGGAGAAGTCCTGTACGCCTGTCACAATGACACTGCAAAGATGTCATGTGGTAAGAAAACCCACAACACTTCATTCAGTTTCTGCTTCATTGTCACATTTCCAGTCTTTACAGTCTTTACAGTCTTTACAGTGAGCTCAGCTGCTGGCTGGAGTCTCACACTTATCGTAAAGACCTCTGATGTCAGCTCTTGACCTAAGATATTTGGATAAACTTGTGGAGACTTACTGTCCCACAGAGTCAGTGAGCGGTCAGGTTCAGGTCCTCACAGAGGACGTGCACATCACACAGAGTCACACTCGTCTCTTGTCCTCCTGCAGAGGTTGGCAGTAAGATAAAGCTGGAGCACATCCTGTACAAGGTCGGCGTGGGGACGAGGTGTGGGGAGGGAAAACACCACCCAGACGACGGACCCGACACCTACTGCTCCTTCCCCTGGGCTGAGATGGTGGTGGAGGATCTGTAAGAACATGAAGTTATCTCTTTGGTTCTTCACTGACTCACTGACCTTTGGAACAACTCTGACATGTGTTCTGTCTCCAGCTGTGCTAACAAGAAGTCCTGTGAGGTCCCGGTCACGGAGTGGGTGTTTGGTGAATATCCCTGTAAGGAGCAGACCAGATACCTGGAGGTGTCCTACAGCTGTGCCACACCACCTCCACCTCCCCCACCTCCTCCACCTCCAACCAAACCTGACTGTATGTACATACACATGTAGTTGTACTTGTCTACTCGCTGTGACATAACACATTTCTTAAACCTCCTTAAACTCTCAAAGATAACAGAAAGAACTGCTGGTCTCAGTTTCCTGTCCGTCAAACTAAACCTGGAGAAGCAGAACTTCATCATCAGTTCACGGATTAGAAACAAAGTGCAGATCTGTTTCCAGCTCTCACTGCTTTCAAGTCGATTTGCATTTGATTACATGTGGAACCTTCCGATCAGACGTTCATGCTTCCTGTTAGTTTGTCTGATTCTGTTTGTATCTTATTTTAAACCTTTTTAAATCTCTCTCTGTTTCTTTTCTTTAATGTTGGATTCATTTTTCTCATCACTGCTTGTGTTTCTCTGCAGGTGTCGATAAATCAGCCGCTGAAGCCTGACGCTTTCAAAACTTTATTGTTCATCACTGTTGACAGAACAGACACACCGACTGATCATGTCATGTTCGTTCTTCACGCTCTGACAGAATCTGATGTTTGCTCTTCAACACATTTTTAAAGTTTTATACAGTTTCTGTCTGAAAAAGATGAAAACATGTTTGAGCTCACTGACTCATTAAAATCATCGTTCACTTTGTGAAATAAATCATCTTCTGATTACAGTTTATCAGCTGTAGATGTTGATCTTTCTTTTGAATCCATGTTTATATAATTTGTTGTATGAACTATTAAAGTGTTTCATGGATTTGTGAAGTCTTCAGTTTAAATTTCATGAGCAGCAGAAACAAACGTACTTCAACAGATATCACCAGCTGTGTGTGTCCACTGGGTGGGACTGTTGATCTGTCCAACATCAACACTGAACCTGTTCATGTTTTATGAGACATTATAGAGTCAATAACATTAAAATGAAAAGTCATTATTCACTTATTTTACATTTTAATCAGCAAATAAAAATATGAACAAACACATTTAGTCACATTTGTTCAGACCTGACCTGCACGTTCATTCACCATCATGGACATGCAGCCAGCATGTGATTTTCATGGGACCCCGAACACACCTGCAGACTGTGAGAGACTGGACCTCCATATGATTCATAGTTTACAGTTTTATTTACAAATGTTTGAACTGTGTGTGAATAAAACTGTTTGAATGATCATGTCTCATCATGTTATGAACCCTCCTCGTGCTTCAGTGAGTCAGCTGGCTCAGTTCTGTTTTTCCGACATTTAGTGAAGAATCGAAAGTGAAAGTATCCTGAAGTCTGCACACACTCCGCCGCTCGTTCGTGTCAGTGTGTCGGTGTGTTCGTACCGGACGGGACGGCAGTATGGCTGGAGCCGAGTGTCCTCCGGTGACCGTGGAGGGGGGCTGGAGTCCGTCTCAGAATAAAACAGTGAAGAACAAACTGCAACTTTACTTCCAGAGCAAGAAGAAGTCCAGCGGGGGAGACTGCCGAGTGGAGGCGGAGGACGGAGCTCCGAGAGCGGCTGTGTACTTCAGATCAGAGGAGGGTGAGTGTCAGTCTGATGGTCACATACACACTCACAGCCAGCTGCTGTCCTCAGGTCAGAGGTCAATAAAGTTAGAACGTTTGAATAATCAGATACAACACAGGAGTTCGCACAGGACACTGAAAGACTGATTTTAATATTTTATCTGAAAACTAATGACATGATGTGACGACGTTTAAACTCAGTCACAGCTCAGACATCAAAATTAGCTCAAGAACAGGATGTGAGCATGCGCAGCTCCTCCATTTTGTTCAGATGATGGGTGTGGTCACATGGTCAATGCTGCTGAGGAATGTCAAGAGCTGTTTGAGTCTTCAATGCGTCATCCCCACAGACTGTCTAAAACCTGGACGTAGTCTCTGTGATGTCCCACAGACTGTCTAAAACCTGGACGTAGTCTCTGTGATGTCCCACATACTGTCTAAAACCTGGACGTAGTCTCTGTGATGTCCCACATACTGTCTAAAACCTGGACGTAGTCTCTGTGATGTCCCACATACTGTCTAAAACCTGGACGTAGTCTCTGTGATGTCCCACATACTGTCTAAAACCTGGACGTAGTCTCTGTGATGTCCCACATACTGTCTAAAACCTGGACGTAGTCTCTGTGATGTCCCACATACTGTCTAAAACCTGGACGTAGTCTCTGTGATGTCCCACATACTGTCTAAAACCTGGACGTAGTCTCTGTGATGTCCCACATACTGTCTAAAACCTGGACGTAGTCTCTGTGATGTCCCACATACTGTCTAAAACCTGGATGTAGTCTCTGTGATGTCCCACATACTGTCTAAAACCTGGATGTAGTCTCTGTGATGTCCCACATACTGTCTAAAACCTGGATGTAGTCTCTGTGATGTCCCACATACTGTCTAAAACCTGGATGTAGTCTCTGTGACGTCCCACATACTGTCTAAAACCTGGATGTAGTCTCTGTGACTGTCACAGACTGTCTAAAACCTGGATGTAGTCTCTATGACGTCCCCGCAGACTGTCTAAAACCTGGACGTAGTCTCTGTGACGTCCCCGCAGACTGTCTAAAACCTGGATGTAGTCTCTTGATATTAATACCAAATCAGGAAACACGTCTGAATTTGTCCATTCATGCTTCAGTGAATGGGAAACAAATATTTATGACAAAAGTGTGATGTGACCGTCAAGGTGTTTTCCTTTCAAACTTTCTCGTGTTCATGAACTTTGTTTTTCTGGGAAACTGATTTTGACTCGTGTTTGATGTGATTTCAGTGAGAGAGAGAGTCCTCGCCAGGCAGAACCATGAAATTATCCTGGAGAATAAAACCATCAAGTTACGTCTGATTTCTGCATCAGTAAGTAGAAAAGATGTTAAAGATTTACAGCCTGTTGTGTCGTCGTCCTGTGGGATTTGTAGTTTGAGTCTTCTTTTTATGGACTTCAGTTCTGACCTGATAGAAAACATCAGTGAGATCACTGGAGCTGATCTCAGGTGTTTGTCATCGTTGGACTCTGATCTTAAGAGGGAGAGCCCGAAACCAGAAACCCAATGCTGCACCTGAACAACTTTCTAAACATCAGTCTATCTTTATGACTGGTTTAAAGTCACCTGCTCCTTTTATAACAGCATAGATTTCTTCTTCTTCTTCTTCTTCGTCGTCTTCTTCTGTGATTTCCACGTAAACAGATTCTGAACGTGTGACAGCAGCAGGAAGTTAACCTTTAACTTTTCTTCCTCTGTTGTTGCTGTTTGTTTTGGACTCTGGAGTCTGACAGGGCGTGTTTCTTTAATAACCTGAATGCTGCAAACAGGTTCCTGATGATCTAATGATGACGATGTTTTATTCAGCAGTTTACACACAGTAAAAACATGTTGATGTACCTGGAAATAATCTGGAAAACCTGATGTTCACTTTGAAAATCTGATTTTATTCATTTAACTGATCAAATGTTCTTATTGTGAATTCATTCTCACAGGTGTAAAAACTTTTATCCAACAGTCCTTTAATGTAAGATTAAAGGGTCATTCCTGAGTTTGTTTAAATTTATTCTCGACTTTAAAGAACAAGATTTCAGTTTGTGGCGCTCAACAGGATCAACGTTACAAAGAACATTAAAATGTTCTGGAAGTTAAAATCTCTACGCCGCTTCATCGCCAACATTTCTGAACTCAGATTCTTGTTTTGTTTATTTTGTATCATTAAAATGTTTCTTTGTGTTTTTTCTTCAGACTCCACCGGGCAGCGACAACGTCTCAGGTAAAACGGCTTCTTCTGTAACGTCTTCCAGCTCCGAGCCCATCGGTTCCTCCTGAAGACTTGAAACTTTAAAAGCACCTCACAGATTTCTAGTTTCCTAACACAGCTGATCGCTGTAGTTTTTAATCAGGACAAACAGGAGGAGGCAGTGCATTTGTTGGGGACTATTTTCAGCGGAGGATTAATCTACATCTGGTGCTGTAGTGGGCTCTTGTGGCAGGAGGACGGTGCAGCTCATTGATGTTTTTAAAGAGATAAGAATGTCAGTCGAGAGAGAGAATGAGGTTTTACCTTCTGCAGCTTCAATCTGAAGTGGACGAATTTGATTTTCTTCATTCTTAGATTCATCGACAGATTCAAAGACTCCGAAGTCGAAACCTGAGCCTGGAAATGGAGAGAAAGAAGACGGTAAAAACAAACAGACTATACAATAAATCCACAGGAAGTCTGTGTGCAAAACTCTATTTTACATGTTCAAAGGTTCCTGATAGTTTCCAGGAAATTTTACATAAAGAAAAATTGTATTACAAGAGCTTTCAGCTGTGTGTCATGGTCTTCATCAGGAGCATTAGCTCGGTATCTGAAAATAAGTAATTTCTTTATCTAGTATTTGAACCTCACGTATAATTAGTCTTAACTTGTGTGTTTTTTTCAAGAGATGTTTGAAGATGAAAAGAAGGTGACGCAGGTTTTTATTTGTCTCCTCTCAGAGTCGGAGTCCGTTCAGAGTCTCGCTGTGCTGTTGGACAACGTTGCAGAGGACATGTCCAGAGATCTGTTGTCCATGCTGGTGGAGAACATCTCAGGTTTGGACGAGAGCAGCTACAGTCTGGAGATCATCTGGGAGATCAACAGAGCTGTGATCACCTTCAACAGCCCAGCAGGTAAGAAGGAACCTGACACTGCAGTAAACATACAGATCCACATAACTACAGTGAAGACCTGCTGCTCTTTGATGACATCAACACCTATGCTGAGTCACCTGAGAAGGAAAGAAACAGAATAAGAAGCAGCAGTCTTCAAATGATGTCAAATGTCTGTGCAATAAATGATGCAGCATGTCAGTAATCTGGAATCTTTTGCAGATGTGGAGAAGTTCCTCACTGTGAGTCAGTCCAGCCAGAAGCTGCAGAGACACGGACTGACCGCTCGACTGCTGGAGGCAGCAAAGAGCGTCCGAGTGGAGAGTCTTCCTCCGGCTGCGGTTAAAGGTACACCAACTGCTAAATCAACGTTTTCCCCAAGTTGACGTGGTGTCACGATATACCCTCAGTACAGCCTCTGATTCTAGTAATCCAGGTTCTGCAAAGAAAAAAATGTTTTCAGTCTTCAGCATATAAAAATGAAACATAATTCTTGATCCTGATTCCTTTCCAGACATGTTGGAGCTGTACTTTGAGAAGAACTGGGCTCTGCCGGACAGTATCGTCATGATCCCAGATGAACAGGCTGCCGTCGTGACTTTCAATGACCCCAAAGGTTTTTAGTGTTCCTTTGTTCAAGAGTGTTGTAACTTCGAGACAAATGTATAGAAGTATAATGAAACTGGACTCCAATTTTCTGTTTTTATTTCCTGTGTTGCTGCAGTTGTGAAAACCATTTGCGTTAAAGAAGACTATGTGATGCGGTCCATTCCTATCAAGGTGTATCCGTACTACGAGGCCCTGGGCGCCGCCTTGTACGGCAAAGAACGACCATTATGGAAGCTGCCCAAGCCCTTCACAGAGAAAGTTCACCACGTTATCTGGAAATTCCTCCTGATGAAGAAACTGTTAAAAAGCATCAACAGTCAGATGAGTCCGTACTTCTGCAGTGTGGACTTGGATAACCCAGAGGTGAAACTGAGCCCCCTCCCGAGCCTTTTGAGGCAGAAAGGTCTCACTGCAAAACAAATAGATATGTGGATGAGTACCGCCCAAGAGGCCTTCCGTCAGCAAATGTCTCAGTACATGGCCTTCGAATGTTCAGCAAATGCACCTGCGTGGAAAGCTGCAGAGAAAGAAGTCCGTTCGGTCGTCAAGGAAGACGCCATCCTGGTGCTGGATACATCCAGGGGTGTTTTGACCGTGGCAGGCCAAGCTGACGATATCAAACAAATCAGGGCTCGAGTGGAGAATATCGTTCTCAAAGCCATGAGTCAGATTGAACGGCAGACAAATGGTGTCTCTGAGGTAATGAGTTTGTCCCCTGCAATGTTCTACATCCTGAAGCAGGAAGGGTTGCAGAAAGCTGCACAGGACATTTCTCCTGACATGAAAGTCTCCTACGATGAAGGCACCCAGAATTTAACCATCACAGGACTGACTGGGGAGGTTTTCAAGACAAAATCTTGGATCCTGGAGAAAAATGTGAGGATGAGTAAAAAACGGGTAGATGTCCCTCCACATCTTTTAAACTTTCTCCGGTCAGTGGATCCCATGGACATGTCTCAGTGTCTGTTCACATCCAAGGGCATCACTGCCATCTACAGCATTGAGAGCAAAGGAGTTTTGCTGTTGGGGAGTTCTGACAATGTCCTTGCTGATGCAGAGAGTAAGATGAAGACCGTTTTGGCTGTGCAGACTCTAGATGTAGAGGACCAGGAGGTTATGAAACTTAAGGGCTGGCAGGTCCTGAACCAACAGCTGTTAGACACCTACAACTCCTCAAAGAATAAAACGGTAGCCATTCAGATCCACCCAGAGAGAAGAGACAAACTAACAGTGGCCGGCTTCCAGGATCCAGTGAAAGAGGTCAGCCGCAATCTGAAGGAATTTATTGTAAACTACTCACAAGTTAACGAAACCCTCCGTGTCAAGTCCTGCGCTGTTGTTCAGTTTATTGACAAGAAAAAAACACAAGATTGGACCAATATTGCCAAAACCAATGATGTGACAGTCCGCTTTGATGAAGAGAGGCCGAAAATTCACTTTGCTGGGGCTCGTCTCCACGTCCAGAAAGTTAAATCCTGCTTCCAGGAACTGACTAGTGCTCTCTCCACTGACAACTTCATTGTGGACAAGCCTGGGGCTAAGAAGTACTTCATCACTCAAGGAAGCATGTTTCTGTCTACAATAATGTCAGAGCTGAGCTGTGTGGTGGTGCTGTGTCCAGAGAATGAAGAGGAAGAGGAGGAAGAGGACTATGAGGTAGTAAATGGCGATTGTTATTGCAAAGTGAAAACTGCCAACGGAGTCTTGGTTTCAGTTAGCAAGGCAGACATCTGTAGCTTTAGTGTTGACGCGGTGGTCAATGCAGCTAATGAGGAATTACAGCACATCGGCGGCCTGGCTTTGGCGCTGCTCAAGGCTGCAGGACCAGAGCTGCAGAAAATCAGCAACGACTACACTGCCAAATTTGGAAATCTACGCCCAGGTGACGCCGTTGTAACAGGTGCATGTAACCTCCCTTGCAAGTACGTCGTACACGCCGTTGGTCCCCGGTTCTCTGACTATGACAAGAAGACATCCGTGTCACGTCTGAAACTTGCTGTGAAAGAAAGTCTGAGACAAGCAGAAAAAGTAAACTGTTCCACCATTGCACTGCCAGCCATCAGCTCAGGCGTGTTTGGATTTCCTGTTGAGCTCTGTGCTGACACCATCGCTCAGGCAGTGCGGGAGTATTGCGACAGTCCTGGAAGTCTGAAATTGTTGACTGAGATTCACATGGTGGACAATAATGATAACACAGTGAGAGTTCTGGCCACAGCTGTCAACAGAGAGTTCTCTGACCTCGGACCTACTATGACAGTACCACAGAAGGCGGGAGGAAAAGGCGCCACAGGGTAAATTATTCAAATGAAGTTTTACTGTTGGTTAGATCATACTGCAAGAAATTCAAGCTGGGTTAATATTCAATGAAATAGTTTAACACTGCGTAAGATGAGATTGATACCAGTTTCATGTGTTAGCTTAGCTTTGCATATAGACTGTGAACAGGGAAACAGTTAGCCTGGCTCAGTCCAAACGTCAAAATCCATTTAAAAATACAAAAACTAAAAATGTCTGTTTTTGAAAAAATGTCAAACGGAGATATTTCCATCTAACCTAATTCCATCAAGAGAGAAAACATACAGTCTGATCTGATTTACATGCTGTTAGCTCAGAGATGTTGGACCAGCTGATGTTGGCATTGTTGAGCTTGGGGAGAGTTAGGACAGAGAACAAACCTGACAACAAAACATCACAAAACACACACTTGTTGGAAGGTTTTAAAGAACTGTTTTGTTTACTTCCCAGCAGATATCATAGAGGTGGAGGTGGAGGTGGAGGTCAGAACCAGTCGCCCAGAGGCCGTCGGACTGGTGAGAGAGGAGGACGAGGAAGAGGAGCCGAGGGGACAGGAGCTGGATTTCAGGGAGGTCGACAAGATGGCAGGGGAGGTCAGAGCCCCAGGGGACACGCCAGGCCTGGAGGGCATGGAGGGTACGCTTCTCCATCTACTTTTCCTTCTTGGTATTTTCTGTTGTCTCTTTTTTTTCTAGTTCTGTCTTCTTAATTATTATTGGAGTCTGTGATAGGGGCAGGAACAATTCAAGACCAATGAGACCAGAGAGAGACACACTAGTCGTATGAGTGAAGCAAGTAACAGAGTCCAAAATCACTGACCCTCTGAGTTCTGTGTTGGCTGCTGGCCTTTTTTTTGTCTTTTTGAGTACCAAAACAAAACTTTGGAGCAGCTATGTGATGATACTCACTGTCATGACAACAGTCCTGTTCTTTGATTGGCTGCAGGCCGAGGATGGAGCAGACCACCTCAGAGGGTCTGAAGATCGTTCTCTGTAAGGGAAACATTCAAGACCAGATGGTGAGTACTGACCCCGTGAGACTTTTCAAGAATATAATTTGAATAAGATAGTTTATGATAAACTGCAGTGTCCCAACTGCTGATGCGTGATTGTGACTCTCAGACAAGTTCCTGCAAAGTTCTTATGCAAGTGACCCTGACTGACGGGTATTTTTGTAGTTTTGTCCATTATTTCTGTTGGTTGATGATAAAAGTTCATGCTGAAGTGTCTGAGGTCATACACACTGTACCTTTTAAAAGAACACTCAGTTGTCCTAAATGAATGAATCCACATGTTCTACCACAGTCCTAATCTTGTGTACCATGCTGTGATTTTTGGACCGCAGACTGACGTCATCGTCAACACCATCTCAGAGAACATGAACCTGAGTCAGGGAGCTGTTTCCAAAGCGGTCCTGCAGGCAGCCGGGGGCAGCTTGCAGTCAGCTGTTCGGTCTGAAGCCGGCTCGGCCACGCTGCAGTACGGCGACGTCGTCGTCACGGACGGCTTCAACCTCAAGTGCCAGAAGGTCTTTCATGCTGTTTGCCCTGGTTGGGACAATGGAGCCGGCCAGGCAGAGCAGGTGAGGAGATGACAGATGAACAACACTGAGGGGCTTTCACACCCTTTGGACCAATTCAGTTTACACAAGAGGAGTTAACATGAAGTTATACAGACACGGCTTTTGTTGATTGGAAAGTTTTGACATCTTCAGGACTCACTGATAGAAATATATGTTACCATGATTACTAAATGCTTAAACAAACCACACCAGAGAGTCTGCACCCTTTTCAAGCGGTCTTTGACCGGGTTGTTTAGTCTGCTCCGGGGCTTGATCGACAGCTTTCACAGCCCAAACCAACCAGACAAATGGACGAAGGTAGGGCAGGTGTGAAAGCACCCTAAAATCAATCATTTTAGTACAGTAGGAGGTTAAAGAAATATGACTGAAGATTCATGTTCTCAGCATCAAATACTCACCTGCAGTTTAATAGAGTCATATGAAAAATGTACTTTTCTGGTTTTGTTCCAAAACTTATATTGATATTTGTAAAAACCAACAAAACCTTTGTCAACAATGTGCTGTTTTTTTCTCCATACTGAGGAATTATTTTTATTAAGTTTAATATCATTATTATCATGTCAGCTGCCCGAACTAAAACACAGTTTCTCATGAACAAAGACTTCCTGCTGGTGTGCAGTTTCTTTACACTTACTTGTCTTCTTGTGGTCGTTTTTGTCTCAGGACTTAAAATCCATCATCAGATTTTGTCTGAAGGAGGCTGAGAAGCAAAGGATGACGTCGCTGTCCTTCCCGGCCATCGGCACAGGAAACCTGAGCTTCCCCAGAAGCGTGGTGTCCAGAGTCCTGCTGCAGGAGATCCACTCATACAGCAGCATCAGGACTCCTCAGCATCTGAGGGAGGTGGCCATTGTCGTTCATCCCAGTGACAGCCAAACTGTAGATGTGAGTTTTCATTTTGCTGAGCAGGATGGGTTTATGTGCTTACATCTTCTGACAGTGACAACTATAACCCTCATAGTTGGGGCTCCCCAGCTACATGCTCACTGTGTACCAACCAGTACATTGTTTTTTCCCTCAAACGATGACGTGGGAGCACTGAGAGTGAACCAGAACACTGAAGTTGTGGCCTGACAGATAAAACATGAGCTGAACGTCACTATAAAGCTCCATGAAGCCAAGGGAAGCTGCAGATTCTTTTTAAGGCGAGGGGCGAGTCCGCCGTCCGCAACAATAAGGTCCACAAAGAACGAGTCGACTTCTCACTTGATTTGTTTGCTCAGTTTCCTCGTGAGTTTTTGGTCTCAGTCTCTAGTTTCAAGTCGTCTTCCACACAGCACGATGTTCATTTAGTAAATTATGAGGAAAATAGACGATAAAGCAGGATATGCTTTAAGGGCACTTTGTTACTGACAAGTCTCTGAGTCCCTCCAGCTCGACACGTCGGGCAAACTCTCGTACAAATATGGTCACTTCTGGCTCCAAAAAAATAAGATGGCGACATCCATAATACCAAACCTGTTCCTCATCTCTGCTGCAGGCTAGAAGCTCCAGGCTACATTAGCTACTGCTAGCATAACACACCCACACAACTGTCAACAGTCTAGTTGCATTGTGGGTAAAAGGGGGAAAAAGACGATATTGTTGATGAAAAATCGGTGGAGGACATTTCAAATAAAAGATTCATACAAGCTAGTTTACAAGTTTACAAGTTTAATATGCCAACGTCGCCTTCTTTTCAGTGTTTCACCAGCGAGTTCAAAGGTCAGACTGGTCAGAGAAACATCAGACATGAGGCTCAGGAATTCAATGAGTCACCAGCTGGCCAATCATCGAGCCAATCACAGCAGTCCTCAGGTACATCCAACATCTTTCATTTAAACTATTTGATTTGATGATTTTAGAGACAGTTTGAGCTCTTTGTTCTCTTCACTCTCTAAAACGAGCTCTGTGTGTGTCAGCCTCCTTCGGTCAGGTGTTGTCCCCCTCCCTCGGTGTGTATCGGATGCAGATGGGTCAGCTGATCCTCGAGGTGTCGTCTGGAGACATCACCAGGGAGGCCTGTGATGTCATTATCAACTCCTCCAATCCAGACTTTACCCTTAAATCAGGTGACTATCCCTCTTGGCAGCACTGCAACTCTGAGTTTTCAAAATGAATGAGATCACTTGTTGTCTGAGGTGATTCAATCGAAATGTTGATGGATGTTTTGGAGAAGTATTAGTGAGAGTGGAAGAGCTTTTTAATGTGTTAAAAGTTTATGTCCACCCAAAACAACAGCACAGTATTACACAGTATTTGGCATGTGGTCTTGATGTTATGGCTGATCGGTGTGTGTTTCAATGTCCCGTCTAATTTTGCAGGAGTGTCCAAGGCGATCTTAGACAGCGCTGGAGCGACAGTTGAGCTGGAGTGCTCAAATATTGGTATGTAAGAGGAGTTTAACCTTCATTTATCCACACGCTGTTTGATCTTCAGCATCACGCTGCTTCAGCATCTGCATGTTTTACCACACTGAGTATTACTGGTTCCCGTCTGTAGTGAATTCTCCGGGGTACCAGCCTCGTCCGATGATCCTGACGTCGGCCGGGATGCTGCCCAGCAGACAGATTCTCCACATCGTCGGGCAGAACGATCCTTCAAGGATCAAGGACATGGTTTACTCGGTGCTGAAGTTTTGTGAGGACAACAAGTTCAACTCTGTCGCCTTCCCAGCCCTGGGAACAGGTCTGTGCAAAGAATAACTAATATATCACTGACAGAGTTACATTTTGATCAGACTCCTTTTTCCTCTTTGTGTTTTTTATCGTTTCGCTGGTTCACTGTGACACCATGTCGTTCACTTTTACAGTCAAACTTTGATTTCTCATTTTCTCAACCTGCAGAAGTCCGTGTAGCATCAGACATTAAAGATCATCTGATCACCTTCATGTTCCCCAAAACACACATTCATACATCCTCATTACTGATCAATCTTCCACCAAAGTGAAGTGGTATTTGTCTCATGTGTAATCCCACTGAGTATTTGTTCTGATTACATTACTTATGATTATAGATTCAGATCTCCTTTATGTACAGACAGTGTGCAACAGTTGCTAACATTAGTTTAGAAATGGACGACTCTACTGTGAAGTACAAGAAGCGTAAAGCGTTACGTACTTCTCCCGACCCGGAGCCCAAAGTTACATAGTGTGAGAACAGACGTACGGATGACAGAGACACCGTTCACCTGATCACAGGTCAGTGTGGATCAACAGGAGGTCACAGACGTCAGTTTATCAGAGGAAAGTTACATCTTGAGTAGGCATCATCCTCATCCTCATCATCATCATCATCCTCATCATCATCATCATCACTTATTGTCTGCCTGTTAGGTCAGGGTGGGGCCAGCCCGTCGGCGGTGGCGGACGCCATGGTGGAAGCAGTGGTGGACTTTGTGAGGAAAAAACACCCGAAGTTTGTCGGCAGCGTGAAGATCCTGATCTTCCAGCCCGGCATGGTGAGAGAGTTTCACAAGAGTATGAAGAAGAAAGAGGGGCAGGAAGTGGAGGAGAAGAGCATCTTCAGCAAGTTCAAAGGTATTTGAACCTTTTCTCACTCCAGATGTGTCGCTATGTTTTTTTATCCAGGATTCCTGCCTGTGGCTCTCAGCTCATTGGTTCATGCATAAAGGAGTCTTCATGAATGTTTATAACTGTATAAAAAGACACCTGAAAACAACTTTGCAATAAAAGCTCCAGACAGATATGAATAAAATAAAAACATATATTGAACTGATTGTTGTGGTATATATCAGTACTCATGGAAGTGTCCAATCAAATGACTCAGAACTATCTGTTGTTTAATACACAATTAAAAGAATAAGAATACAAACGAACCATATTGTTTGTTGTTTCAGATACTGTTACTCAGTTTTTTACGGGCTCTGCAGACGAGCGGCCGAGCAGTGATGCCTTGGTTCTGGAGCGGGAAGAGTTTGAGCCCACAGTGTTCCAGCTGTGTGCCGGCAACGAAAAGGTGAACGTTCATTTATTCACTTTATGTTTTAAATGTGAACCGTGGAAACCCGCCAAAATAAAATATGAAACTGAACTCTAACCATTCCCTCTGCAGGCTGTGAGTCAGGCGAAGAAAAGGATTAAGGAGCTGATTGTGGCCGAGCAGGCGCAGAGAACCATCACAGACCAGTTCATCAATCAGCTGTCGCAGGCTGACATGGACCAGCTGAGGGTCCTGCAGAGGAACCTGACAGTTAGCATCCGCCTGGACAAAGGGATGGAGGACCAGGAGCCCAGAATTCACATTGAGGGTCTGACCAGAGATGTCTATACTGCTGAGTCTGCTGTCAGGTCAGGAAATTAATTTAAGGTGGGGAGAAGCTTCCATACAAAAACAATGTTTGAACATTCCTTAAACTTCTTTTGTTGCTCACCATCAGGGACATCATCCGGAAGGTGGAGAGGACGGAGAACTTGAGGAGCAAGGCCTTGCTGGTGAGTGGATTGGTAGAATGGCAGTTTCAGCACCGCAACGGGATGATGGTGTCCTTCGACATCTACACCAACCTCACCCTGGAGGAGGCTCTGGAGAAAAAACAGAACGTGAAGATCAAGATCAACAACGAGACCTACGACGTTGATGTGAAGCTTAAAAAAGCAGAATCAGCTAACAGGCGTAAAACGTTGGAGCTCCTCAGAAAAGATTTAAAAAGTGAGTGAATTTGTTTCCACAGTTCTCATCTGGATGATTTTTCCTGACAGACGATCATCTAATCAAACTTTTGTTTTTCTCTATGCAGATGATGTCGCCCTGCCGTCACATTGGGATGACATGAAAGGTGACCTCCTCAAGCTGTTTCCTCTGACTGCGGGATCCAAAGAATACATCGACGTGGAGACAGAACTGACCAACAAGAGTCTTCATGCAAACATCATCAGTGTATGTTCAATCTCTGATCATCAGAAGAGGGTCTGTGTTGTGGAGGCGTGTTGTTTCAGGTTTAGGTGAGACGATGAAGTACCTGGAAGTTCAGCTGGAACTTCAGACACCAAAACAGGATTTTAATTTAATTCTGGAAAGTTTTCAAGATTTTATCTTTGATTGCAAATATCACAAGGTCAAAGGTCAAGGTCAATCCTCATACCGACTGAAGTACAAAAACAGTAACCTTCTATTGCATGAATTATTACATAGTAGGGCAGTTCGTAAAGCCCTAAAAAAATCCTGTGTTGGCAGATTGAACGGGTCCAAAATCCGACACTGTGGCAGAGCTACCAGCTGATGAAGAAACAGCTGGAGGTGAAGAACAAACACACGAACAATGAAAGGCGACTCTTCCACGGCACCGGGGCCAACTCCATCGATCTCATCAACAAACAAGGCTTCAACCGCAGCTACGCAGGAACACATGGTAACCAAACACAGGAACACTCGTAAAACAGTGACAATAAAACAGTAGTCATGACTTCATGAGAACTGTTTTTGTAAAATCATTTTGAATTTGATGGCAGCTACAGGTTTGATAAAGTTAGTGTCATGTTTACCGCTCTGTTCATCAGCTCAGTCTTAGACTCAGTCATGTGACTGACCTGCTGACAGTTAACTTTTGCAGTCAAACATGTCACTGCCATCAAACTCACAAACCATCTCAGCTGTAATTTTGCCATGAAACTACCAACAACCAACTGTAACTTCAGACATAGTACTAACCACGTGTTTTATGGCTGTTATTTTTTGTCTGTCTGTAGCTGCGATGTATGGCAATGGCTCTTACTTTGCTGTGGACCCTAATTACTCGGCGCAGGGCTACGCCACGCCTGATGTCAATGGACACAAGCGCATGTACCTCGCCAGGGTTCTGGTTGGAGACTTCACCCAGGGAAGACGAGGCATGATCGCCCCTCCATCTAAGAGCTCTGGGAATGCTGCAGACCTGTACGACAGCGTTGTTGACAACACTGCCAACCCATCCATGTTCATCATCTTCAGTGACATCCAGGCATATCCAGAGTACCTGATCACATTTACTTAAACTGCTACGATCCCTCTGTGCAACAGTCCAGTCTGAAAGAAACGATTTCATATCATGAATGTAGAAGAATCATCACACACAGATTAAAGTTATTTTCCTTCATTTGTTAAGTTTTTTTGTTGGTTTGGGAAATATAATCTGAAATACTGTTAATTAAAAAACTGCAACAATCTGAGAAATTCACTTGTCGGCTGTTTTATTAAGAATCAAATGAGATTCAAAGATTACAAGCTTGTGTGACTCTTTCTCTCTCTGAGTACACAAAATATTACATGTCAGGCACAGGTTCTCTAAGTATTGTAACTTAAATACAGGTGCAGTCGAACTTTTGGATAAACCTCCTCATTTGGTAGTTTTTTACTTCTGTTTATTTCTTCATTCTCACCTGACGTCCTCCAGCAGGTCGTTCCAGACTCCAAAGGCTCAGGTCGAACGAGACTTCTGCTTGAGAATATGAGGCTGCATTCAGGCTGTAAGGGGTTAGTAACTGAGATTCATTCAAGATTTAAAATACGTTGTAAAATGTACAGGTAACCAGTGCAGAGATGTTAAGATGTTAACTCTTTGTTATTAGGCTGCTCCAATAAGTCTCTGAGGACTCTGCAGCTAATTCAGAATGCTGCTGCACGTGTTCTGACAGGAACCAAGATCAGAGATCACATCTCTCCCATTTTGGCTTCCTTGCACTGGCTACCTGTTAAGTCTAGAATAGAATTTAAAATTCTTCTCCTTACATACAAAGCTCTTCATGGCCAGGCACCATCATATCTAAAAGAACTCATAGTACCTTACTACCCCTCTAGACCACTGCGCTCTCAGAATGCTGGGTCTCTTGTGGTTCCTATAGTTTCCAAAAGTAGATTGGGAGCCAGAGCTTTCAGCTATCAAGCTCCTCTTCTGTGGAACAAACTACCATTCTGGGTTCAGGAGGCAGACACAGTCAACACCTTCAAGAGTAGACTGAAGACTTTCCTTTGATAGAGCTTATAGTTAGTGCTGGTCATCCCTTAGTTATGCTGCCATAGACTAGACTGCCGGGGGACCCGGGGGACCCCCCCCCTCTTTTATTTCTTAAGTAAATCAAATCATGGGAGTGTAATAGAAAATTTGTCTTAGATGCTTGAGTGTTCTTTCCATGTATGGCCATGTTTAATCTAACAGGCTTGTCAGAGTTTGCAGCTTGTTAGAGCTGAGATATTATCTCATACAACTGCAGCAGTTGTGATGAAAACATGTAAGTGAAGATTACTCTACAAGTGTGTAAGAATCAGCGTGGGACTGCCCACTCTCGTCCAAGAGTCCTCTTCCTGCTGCACGATTAAAAACAAGAAAACCAACTGAAGGACCAACTGATTGACTTGGAGGTTTTTCCATCAGCAGACAGTCTGGACTAGACTGAACTGAACTCAGGTAAGTCTGTGAAGCATGTTCTGTTTTTCTTATTTCTTTCACTGTTGTGAAACTTAAAGGAACGATCTGTCAGATATTCACTGTATTAAATCATAAACCGGCCGTACTGTGTCATCGGAGATTAAAGAAACTTAAACTATACTGAAATTAAAACAGAACTTCTTGACAATAAAACAGTCGGCAAGTTTCCTCCTAAAGTTTCCATAAACTCGATATATAACCCTGAATCATCAGGAAACAGACAGAGGCTGTTTTTCCTGGAGGAAATGAGCTGAAGTAGCCTCACCCTGAAACTCCACCGGTCACGTCTCTGTTTTGGTCCGTCCTGCATCGACTCCAAACCCACAGGGAACGTTTCAGAAGCGTTTGTCCCTCCAGACTTTGTTTACTTGCTCAGGTTTGTCCATTTTCCTGGTTTATGTGCTTCTAAATATGTTTCTACATATGTAGAAATATGTTTCTCTTTTTTTCAGTGCTTTACTTGTTTCGTCGGGCGTGTGTGTTTAAATTTAAAAAAATGTCAGTCTGTCCTTTTTTTAAATTTCTATGCTCAGTTTTTTTAGGCGTTTCTATCTGCTTTGTGTAGCAGAGTGGTTCTTCAAGAAAGTTGCATTCATTGGGTGGTTTCAGAGAGTTACAAGGGATTTTACAACTGTGAATGCAGCTACAGCAATTTATTCAAACACAAATCACAAGTCAAAACAGCACCAGATTTGCTGGTGAACTGTAAAAGGTATAAGTGGTAACATGAAGAGCCTGCTGCGTGCACTGCGCGCCATGTGGCGAGGGAAGGTACTGCATGAAAATGAACCAATCACTCACTGAGACGACTCATTACTCCCGAGTCATATAAAAGATTAGTTCATACTGAACAACGCATTCACAAACGACACACCAGTATTCATGACCGGTGTTCTGGATTAACTTGTGGCCATGTTTGAAAATCTAATCTCTGTTTGTGTCTGGCTTCCTGTCAGCCCGAGGTGCTCTGTGTGGATTTCGTAGATCTGCACAGATACATGTTTAGAAAAAGCCACACAAGGCCAGAGAGTGCAAGAGAAAGTGTATCAAAGAATGGTAGGGGATGAGACAGCACTTTTCAGACCTGCAGGGCTTAAAGGACACGTGTAATGTCACATGAATTTTATGCTGACAAGTGTTCTACTTGTTCTACTTTGCTGCTTTTACTCTGTAGTGTTCTATTTTCTCCTGAAAACTTACTGCAGCCACTACTACTGAGAGCTAACAGTTGCTAAGCTATTATTATTTTATGCTTGTTTGATCGAAATGCCTGACATACCCGGTTACATGCTGACGTGTCACTTCCTGTTTGTCTTGGTTCTTCTGGTTCCTCTGGGTTCTGCGGAGAAGCAGACTGAAAACATTTTTATGTTCCATTCTCGTTCTAAAACTGTGAAACACAAAGTTGTATCTGAATTCTGTAGTTTATCTATCTGTCCATTTTTCAGCGTGATGGCTGGTTGCATGAAGAGCTGGAGAACACTGAGGCTTCTGATCCTCTTCAGCCTCCTCATCCTCACTGAACACTTTGGTAAGAAATCAAATCTGAAGTACTGTTAATTAGTCGAAGTTAGAAACAGTTGGTGGTGTGTGACTTAGTGCCGTAAAGCGTTACGTACTTCTCCCGACCCGGAGCCCAAAGTTACATAGTGTGAGAACAGACGTACGAATGACAGAGACACCGTTCACCTGATCACAGGTCAGTGTGGATCAACAGGAGGTAAACTCCGATATTTGAATTGTTTGTTTCATCTTTTTTTTCTTTTGATTGTTCACAGAGGTCAGAGATGATGAGTGGGAGGAGCTCAGGCCTGACATCGCTGCTCTGCACCGCCTCAGAGGACTTTCTGAACACATGCTTCACAAAAGGCTCAAAGACCATCTGAACCAAAGGTATGTGGATAAATGTTTGGATAAAGTCTAAGTCTCACAACCTTTGACTCACCTGGACTTAGTTCCAAATCTGGTTGTTTTGTTGTGTTTTTAATAAGAAATGTGAATTGAAAAAGTAACAGGCTGTATTTCATCTTAGGGACACATCCATCCATGGGGCCAGAGCTAAGCGACACAGTACCAGGTACCAGTTTGCTGACATTCTTTGGGTTTTGAAGTTAGTCCAATAAAATACTGACAAAATAAAACTTTCAATAGTTGCTGAAAAGACTTTGAACCATACATCACTGAAACGTGGCCTTCGAGGTTCAAACAGGATTTTGTGGGCGGTCCTTAAAGGGCGGCTCAATGACACGCTGAGGCCGCCCTGAGTAGAGAGACAGAGATGAACTCATCTCAGCTCAGAGTGTTTCAAAGTTAGTCATGTCATTTTCTGAACTCATCTGACATGTTTCAGTCGCTTCAAAATGGCCGCTCGACCACTCCCACAAGTGGGCGTGGCTTCAGCGCCTTCAAAGGACACGCCCCCACAGTCCTGGAGCTGAGAATTCATTTTTACCTGATTTTAACACCTGATTTCATAAACTTCATTCAAATTTGTCTGGGTGGTTAATAACACTTTCTTCTTCTCACTGACGAACATATATTTTTATATTATTCAGAACATATATTTATTCTTAGTTTACACAGACTTTAAGGACGTCAGATTTGAGAAGATTGTGCATTTTTCACATTTTTTTTCATGTTTATCAATATATAAACTAAAAAATGATCTCATATTAAGTGATAGTTAAATCAGGAAGTAAAGGTATCGACCATGGTCTGGATATGACTAGCTTGGCTATTTGTTCTGGTACAGGATGGACTTGAATGTTATCACGTAACGAAAATGAAGACAATTAAATTAAGAAAGTGTCTTTTTTAAAATTTGGAATAAACTCATGATTACAAAGAGTCAGTGTGGACTGACATTTTCATACAAATAGAAGCCTTCTGTAAGAAAATGTTTGTTTTTACTCCCAAACTTAAGTCAATGCAACATTTCATGTCTTTGATCAAGTTTTACTGAATTTTTGTAATTACCATCTACACCTCAATAATATAATCACATGAATTTCCTTTTAGGGTGGACGTTGACCAAAGCCCAATGAGTTTGCAGGATAATTTGAAGGAATGTGAGGAGAGTTTTGGAGCTTGTGTCATCCAAATGGAAGAGGTTGGTGGATTTTAAAATAAAATGGGAAGATGGATGGATGAATAGGAAGAGTTACAGAGAGATGCTCAATGCATCATGGGAATTCATTGGTCGTCTAGTCCTATAGCGGTACTAAGGAATGGTTCAGGACTTACCTGAGCCAAAGTTCTATCAAAAAGGAGCGTCTTAAGTCTACTCTTAAATGTGCAGAGTGGGTCTGCCTCCAGAAACTAAACCAAGAACTGGTTCCACAGGAGAGGAGCTTGACACCAGAAGGTTCTGGCTCCTGTTATGCTTTCGGAGAGACTGTGGGAACCACAAGGAACCACAAGAGTGTAGTGTTCCAGTTGGGTATTAAGGTACTATGAGCTCTTTAAGACATGACGAGCTTTGTAGCTAAGAAGGATTTTAAATTGTATTCTGGATTTTACAGGTAGCTAATATAGAAAACCCAGAATGGGAGAGATGTGATCTCTGATCTTGGTTCCTGTCAGAACACGTGCAGCAGCATTCTGGATCAGCTGCAGAGTCCTCAGAGGCTTATTGGAGCAGCCTGATAACAAAGAGTTACAGCCTAGAAGTTACAAATGCATGGACTAGTTTTTCTGCATCTGTTTGAGACACGATGTGTCTGATTTTTGCAAAGTTATGTAAGCAAAGCAAGGCAGTCCTTGAAATTGGATGTTAAAGGATGTCCAATTTCAAGGACTGCCTTGTCAAGGTCCTTGAAGGACATATTATGACCAAAGATAACTCCAAGATTATTTACGGTGAAGCCGGTGAAGTTTCTGAAGTGTCTGGATCCAATTACAAGAACTTCAGTTTAACATCAGAAAATTGCAGGTCATCGAAGTTTTTAAGTCCTTATGGCATGCTTGAAGTTTAGCTAACTGATCGTCATGCTTGATCAATAAATATAATTGGGTGTCATCGGCATAACAGTGAAAGTTAAGATTGATTTCTAATAATGTTCCCTCAAGAAAGAATATACAAGGTGAATAGAAATGGTCCAAGCAGTCATGAAAAGAATTGATATATATCGGAATACACTGGAATGAGATACCACATCTTGCATAGACACACAAATACCAAAAATATAAGTTGTAGAACCAGTTTAACAAATATTGCTCATAACTCTATGATGTAAGGCATTTAAGATATCAACATGAAACTATACCTTGAAATCAAAATTTATGCTCAAACATATCTAGGATGACGTAAATTTTTGATCTTGACCTGATCATCTACTGTTTTAATGTTTGATTTTAATTTTCAACTATTTTCCAGGATTTTCAGAACTTCTTGGAGGTTATTGATGAACAGAAGACACAAGATTGGCTGCTACATGCTTCAGAGATCTCGCACAGCTACAGCCAAAAACTTCTAGTCATGACTGACAAAGAAAAGTCAACAGATGACAGAGTCCAACAGGAGTACAGCATGGATCCTCATTACTCAGTAATAGTCGGCAAAGAATGCCTGGACAATGTGTCATGTGTTCCAGAAGCAGACAGCTACACTGTGGTGAAAATATTTGGAAGTGTTTCAGAAGATGGACAAACTGTGTCAGGCCTTTCTGGGTCAGCACTCGCAGAGATGATGTTGAAACCATCTCTGGAAGATGTACCAGTGTTCTCCATCGATGGAAACACAACCACACACTTCCAACATAACTTCATTCGTGTTTTTGTGGTCCGTGGTATCAAAGCAGTCTTAGAGACAAAGCAGGAGAATCACCAGGTTTACCAGATCATGAATCCACCTGACTCAGTGTCTCGCTACCAAACTCCACAAAGACCGGCTGATCATACCACGCAGTACGACCACCAGCAGATCCTCATTATGGAGAATGATCCTGTTGTCCAAAAAGCTGCTACTTTCCTTTATGAGAAGCATCCAACTGTTAGCTCTGTCTACGTTCTTGATGAAAACCAAAGACCAAAACTGATTCACGGTGCCTCTGTGCCTCTGACAGAGGACAGCAGACTGGTGTTGGTAGGCCATGGCGTGAGAGACAGCTCCGGAGAGATGAGACTGGCAGGATACACCGCACAAGAAGTCGGCAAAGTCATTCAACAAACCCCCAGGGTTTCTGATGAAATCAAAACAACGAGTGTGGTGGCCTGTGAGGCCGGATCAGATGAAGCGTTTGTTGAAACGCTGCTGAGGAAGCTCCGTGACGCCGGCATTAAGACAGAGCTGCACCTCAGGAATGCTGTGGTCCAGGTCAGGCACACAGGAGAGAAAATCACCCAAGAGATCTCTACAGACGGACTGAAATGGCGACATAAAGATGATAGCAAGAAAGTGGTGGCAACCCTTGACAGGAATGGAGATGTAATTATTAGAAATGAGCCTGGCAGTAAAGGAGAAGCCATTTTTACCAACGAAAGAAACTTGCTAATGCCCAAGAAGACCACTGAGGCAGTCCGGCCCTGGCCAGGGAAGCCTCAGAGATTTATTGACCCGAATGTTTTTAAGTACATGAACCAAAATAAGGATAACAGGGCTGCTTGTGATGAACTTGAAGCTATGTCCTGGGGAATCTTTCACAGTGAGCGGACCACTATACAAAAAATGAACACTAAAAACTTGGAGAGAATCAAACAGCATTATGTAATAGGGGAAAGAATTCAACCTGACATCAACAATCAGAAAAATGTAGAGATAAATTGGATAGACAGTGAGCAGGGACTAAGGGATGTTCTTTCAAAGTGTTTTGATATTAGAACAGGAACAGATGTCAGAAACGTCATCCGACACTATGCAACAACTGGAGAAAATGTGCCCACATACCTGATGGTCAATGACTGGATATACTTTATTGATCCTACAAGTCTGTATGTGTTTCCAGTTGGAAAAAGGCTTGACAACAATCAAATAGGAAATAAGAAGATGATTGAGAGCGTTAAGTCTATTATTAAAAGTCAGAAAAAAAATACATTGTACCAAGACATACGTAACAATGTTCCTAAAAGAAAATATGCTGACTATGTATGGGGTATTTTGATTGATGAAATCCCAACTTACCTCAGCCCATCCGAAGTGGCTATGTGCATGTCATATTTCACTGCATCAGTAATATCTGAATCTATTAGAAATTTCCGGACATTTCCTCTGACTCTTATGGCCCTGGATATGGTTCAAAGTGGAGACAACAATTACATAAAGAAAGGACTGGACTTTCTTTTTGAAGGCCATTCAATGGCAACTGGAGGTAGTTGGACTGACCCAAACATGCGTGGATTTCTTGGCACAGCAACAGTTCCAGAGCAGAGCAAAGCCAAGAGTAAAGTTAGAGGGTCAAGGGTTAGTAGCTCCACTGACTCAAATGCAGCAACAACCTCTCATGATAAAAACGAGGAAAGACTAGGAAACCTTATAGAAGTCTTAGAAAAAGAAGTGACACTGTACCAGTCATGGATGACTATGAACGAAGGTGCTGAGTCTTCATTACTGACCTTGTTTGAAAAATACAGATCAACTATAGGTGATCCACAAAGCATCATGGAAGATTACAACACTTTCAAAACAGAAATAGGTGAACCTTCAGCATCTGGCACATTAGGAGGCTACAATGACGGCCACGTAACACCCCAAGATCTAAAAGCTTCCATCGAGTTGGAGAATTCCTTCAAACATGAATCATATTTCTCCAGGGTACGGGCATTGTCTTCTGAACAAATCCACAATCAGATGAAGGTTAAATATGGTGAAAATCTGGCAGGGATGCACCTCCAGGAGGGCAGTGCCAGGATGGAGAGCGGACAGTTCATATGTAACCTTGTGTCTGAGGGTGCTGAACCTGTGGAGTTCAGGGCTGAGCTGTCTCCAGAGAGTCAACACTACAATGAAAAGTTGTTGAAGGGCATTGAGACAGCAGTTCATGACCTGGAGAGCCATGGTCCAGTCCCCTCCCATCAAGTCAACAAGTATGTAGAGCGTATTGGGACTGCTGTGGGGACTCTGGGCCTCATGCTGGGGATGAAAGGAACTGTTCGTGCCTTTGAACAGGGTGACGTCAATGTGATAGGAGCTTTACAGACGGCTCATGGAATAACAGCTATGACAACGTCTGTTATTGCAAGACAAACTCTGTCCTCAGAAGCAAGAATCGCCAGAGCTGCAACAACAATTATGAAGAGCCCTGCAATGAGGGGTGCTATGACAGTTATACCAGTGGTGGGAATTGGATTTGGGATATACAATTTAGAACAAGATTTGGAGAGACATGACACACTGGGATACATTGATGCGGCCTTTGATGCTGGTATGATTGGTTTGGATATTGTTGAAATTGCTCAGCCTGAACTGGCACCATTTATAATGCCTATAAACTTGGCTCTGTCAACAGTCAGGATGGTGTTTGATGATGTTTATATGGGCGTAGAGAATGAACTAAAGAGCCTCCCAAAGGATGCTGGAGTTCTCGATAGACTGAGGGCTGTTGCTGTTGGCTTAGGGAAGGGGATTCTGCATTTTGGAATTCATGTGGCGAGTTTCTTTTATGATTGGCATTATGATGAGATTGAGGAGGGACACAGATTGGTTGCACAGATCTCAGACTATCACAAATATTACAAAACTGTAAAGGAACAGGATGGAACGAGGGCTATTGACTTTAGTAGTGGTGACTCTTCTTGGAATGGTGGTGGTATTCACTTCTGCCTCGCTGACCAGGGTCAGTCTGAGCTCTGCATGGACTACTTTGTATCCAGTGATGAGAGTTCTACAAAGAGGTGTTGGGAGGTCGATGCGCAGGGAAGTAAAGATATTATTCTTGGCCTCGGGGAGTCACATCAATTAGAGCACAAAACACTACAGAATAAAGTACTCTTGTTCATACCAGCCGGCTCTGTGACAGTAGTTTCAGGTTATAAAGCTGTATCAAATTCAAGATACGGGATATACAGAGGAAATAAAGAAGCTAATCGTTTTTTTGCAATTCAGAAAGCAGAGGACCAACAGATGACTGAAGTCATGTTGAGTTATTACTACAGTCTTTACGGTGAACCAGGTGATGACATATTCTTCCTCGGTCCACAGATAAGTTATGTTCAAGGCTCTGGTGGTAAAGACACGTACCTCATTCCTAAAAATGGAGGGAAAACAACTATTAACAACTACGATCCTTCCAAAGCTCTAGACACTCTTCATTTCAGTGTCGATTACAGCCACATTTCTGTGTCTAAATCTGGAGATGATGTTGTGTTAAGGTATGAGGGCAGTCATACGGTGACCATAGAAGGATGGTTTTTAGGGGAACTGTATCGTCACATGAACATGATTTCAGGAGACGGTGTTTTATTTGAAATTTCTTCCACTGTGATTTCTTCTGTTCGGCTGGTGGCCAGAGGAATTAACAAGATGTTTGAAGAACATGGTGCACGAGTGGATTCATCACAGCCACTCTTACGTACTGTTACCACCATCTTTGGGTCTCGGTATGATGACACGCTCATTGGGAATGAAGAGAAGAATGTGATAGATGGAGGCGGAGGTCGAGATCATTTGATTGGTGCTGAAGGAGAAGACATGTACATAGTTAAAGACAGACAGCGGTCTTCAGTGTTGATTGAAAATCACTCCAAAGACTTGAAAACAGACGTGGCAATAATAGAGGCAAATCTTCACACTTTTAAAGTCAGTGTAGACGGTGATGATGTTGTTCTGGATGCTTTGCATGACAATACAGCGATCCATGTGACTTTAATGAGTTGGTTCACATCCCCAGAAGACAGACACTTGCTTGTTGTCACAAAGGATTTGATCACGTTCACAATCTCAGATAAAAAGGCTGACTGCCTGCACGGTGACCCGTTCACCAAGTGTATAAACAGTCACAGTATTGACTACAGCAAGTCTCCATCTCGTCTGGTGGTGGACCTTCAGGAGGACGAGGCTCTTCACAGCGTGACGGAGGTCCGTGGGTCAGATTTCAACGATGTGATCAGAGGGAACAAAGAGCCCAATGTTATTGTTCCAGGAAGAGGAAATGACTTCATCCAGGGTAGAGGAGGAGAGGACTGGTACGTTATCACACCAGGTCAAGGACTAAAAACCATCAACAATGAATCACCAGATCTCGCCTTGGACATTCTCTTCCTGAAAGAACATTCGAGGCATATAACAAGCACTTGTGATGGACGGAGCATCGTGATCTGGGTAAACGGTAGAAAAGAAGTTATTTTACAGAACTGGTTTGATTCAAAGAATTATCAGCACCTGCACATCAGGACCAGCGATGGAATAACAGCTGGATTTATTTCCAACCGCAGCAACTGTGACACATCTTTAATGATGGCCTTAACTGTTGATTATAGAAACCAGAAACCTGAACCACTTGATTCATTCCAAACACATCTCCAGAAAAGGTCAGTTTATGCAGAACAGCCCATTTCTTCTGAGCTTGTTGAGTGTTTCACATACAGAAGCAAAAATTCAACAGACAGAATGTTCTGTGGCCTTCAAGGCAAAATGATGAATGTGGCTGATGTTGGTTCAGTGAAGGAATTGTACGGCTCCTCAGGTTTCGACATCATAGTTGGGAACAACAATGAGAACTTGCTTGATCCTCACACTGGGGGTGCAGTGATGTTTGGAGGAGAAGGAAAAGACACTTATGTAATCAAACATGGATACGGAAACAAGTTAATGATTGATAACTTTGCAGAAGATCTGAATATTGATACCGTGTTGGTTGACATGGATTTCCTCAGTGGCAGTCGAATTGCACTGGACTCATCAGCACAAGATCTGAATGTGACGATCGCGACAAAAGAGGATCTATTAGTAATTAGTCTGCTCGACTACAACAACGGTTACCGACACCAGCACCTTGAATTTCAGAGCTCTGACGGAGTGAATTTTAAATTGAAATCACTAAACTCGACTGGAGACGTCCCTTTGTTTGACATTGAAGCTTTCAAAGTGACTCTGAAACAATCGCAGGTTGACTGCCATTTGGACCTCAACTCTCAGAGAAATCTGTCAAAGGTCCATACAGTGCAAGGCTGTCCCTCCCTGTCCAATCACATACTAGGCAATGATCAAGACAATGCTCTAGTTGGTGGGTGGAAGGATGACGTCTTGGAAGGAGGTGAAGGAGATGATACATTGATGGGAGGGAATGGAGATGACATCCTCATTGGTGACTTGGGAGACGACACACTTTATGGTGAGGATGGAAACGACACTATGATGGGAAACTCTGGTCAGGATGTCTTCATTCCTGGACCAGGGGCTGATCTAGTGGACGGAGGTCCTGGCAGAGACACTGTTCTGTACCGGGGTGATCATGACACGGGTAAAGGGGTTTACGTTAACCTGATTACTGGACAAGGCCGCTATGCTGATGCTGAGGGCGACGTGTTGAAGGACGTGGAGACGGTCATTGGCACCATCTATTCTGATATCTTGGTGGCTGGTTATGAAAGTTCTCTTCTCAAAGGCTCAGACGGCAATGACATCTTGGTGTCTACTGGTGGTGATTACCTGGTCGGGGGTGAAGGGAACGACATTTACGTGTTGGCTTTCCACGACAGTTCAGTCACCATTAACAACTGTGCAAAGGACAACGCCATGGACGTCTTGTACTTGAGCTCATGGTTACTGCCAATATTTGACTGCCAACTTTTATCTGACAGAGTTCTCTTGACCTTCTTTGGACTAAATCAAACTACTGTTAAAATCACACTGGAGAGCTGGATCGGTGATGATAATGAATGTGGTCATTTGAAGTTGGTTTATGGAGAGTTG
Source organism: Protonibea diacanthus (assembly GCA_028641955.1). NCBI lineage: Eukaryota > Metazoa > Chordata > Actinopteri > Sciaenidae > Protonibea > Protonibea diacanthus. The sequence continues at coordinate 26,278,877 of CM053985.1, forward strand.
GAGGTGTCAGTGGACAAGCTGCTACAAGAGTGTGAATTGAGACAGGAGAAAGCAGTTTGGTCTGTAGCCATAAGTTGGATCATCTGCATCGGTCTTGTCATTTTCCACTTTGCTTTCATCTTACACACATGCAAAAAATTGGTTTTAAGGGCCCAGCATACGACAGCAGAACAAATGGAAACAAATGCAGAATCTGTTTCCATGATGGCTGATGCAATCTAGAGTTTGGTGGCGCTGCAGCTGAAAGTGATCTTTGAACACAAGGGAACAGATTCTGAATGAATGAATCCCCTTTAATATACATCCTGGATTTTAATGGTCTTTGCTTTGGTATATATAAATTATGATTACTGTCATTGTAGAGATATGAGGCTGAAAGTATGCTGAGGCCAAATTTCGAGGTCTAAGCCAAGCCCAGACTTTCTATGCCCCTGTTGTTTGGTGGGATGTGAGGCTGAGCATAACACGCTTTTTGTTGTTGGAACAGAGGATTTAAAACTTCTTGTTCTCTCGGTCAGCTTCATGAGCTCGTCACCTGAATGCTTTTCCAACAGTCTTCAATGAATTCCAATATATGCTGAGCCAACATCCCAAATCTTCATCTGGTTTAGGTCAGGTCATGTGATGTAGAACTCAATCGCTCTCTTTCACATGGACACATACCCTGTAGAGTCTGCAGGTGTGTTTGGGATCATTGTCCTGTTGAAAATTAAATGATGGTCACACTGAGCTCAAACCAGATGGATGGCATGTCTCCGTGTAGCCATGTTGGTTAAGTGAACCTTGAATTTTGAATAAATAACCAAAAGTGTCACCAGCAAATAACCTCCACACCATCACATGCTTCACGGTGGGAACCACACATGTAGATACCATCTGTTCACCTTCTCTGCATCTCACAAAGACACGGCGGCCTGAACCAGAACTCTCAGCTCTAGAGTCAAAAGTCCAGATTTCCTCTGGTCTAATTCTGGTCCATTCATGTGTCTGACACTTGAACTTTGTTGGTAACTGTGATGAACTTCTCTGCAGCAGAGCTAACTCCTGGTCTTCAGAGTGTTTGATGGTTTTTGTGACTGCACATGATGATACATTCAAAGTTGTTGATATTTTCGGAACTGACCGACCTTCATGTCTTAAAGTAACGATGGACTGTTGATTGTCTTTGATTAGCTGAGTTCTTCTTGTCATAATATGAATTACTGCAGTAGTCTAATACAGCTATCCACTGTATAGAACTGTGTACCGACCCTATCTCTGAAGAACACAGCTGACGGTCTCAAACTCAGTAGAAAGAGAAGAAATTCCAATAATTAACCTTCTACAAGGCACACGTGCTAATTAAACCACTCCAGGTGACGACCTTATGAAGCTGAGAGAATGAAGAGCCTGCAAAGCTTTATCAAAACAAAAGATGAAGAATCTGAAATATGACGTATATTTTTCTACTTATTTTGTACTTGTTAAATAATTCCGTGTTATTTCATAGTTTTGATGATCTGTTGATCCACAATGTAGAAAACAATGACCACTGAATGAGAATGTGTCCAAACTCTTAACTGATATATTCTAATGTTTGTGGCTACTTGTTCTTGGTTAGAAGGAAATCCGATTGCAATAAAGAATTTTGCAGAGATTTGAGTCATTCTAGAGTCTGACTTTCTGTAGCTGCAGCACCTCAGTTAGGTCAGATACCAATGAACAGTATTAAAATGAGATATTTAATGAATGAGAGCAAATAAGAGAATCACCGTTTTGAAGATCCAGGTGCTTTATTGTCCTCGATTTTAACATTAACAGCATGAGTGAGAAGCAAAGAGTAAAAGGAGCGGAAAAGAAGGTCGACAACGATTTCTGATACAGAAAATACTGTTCATGTGTTTTATGATATCAAGGTGATTTATAATGAAAATACCTGGACATGTTTAATCACCAGTGTGCAGAGGGGAAGGTTCAGACACGAAAACATGATTTCTGTGCGGATCTGGTGGTTTAGTCTGAAATCAGTTACTGGAAATCCACGACCTAAAAACAGTGACGGCACAATATGAAAACAAGCCACGGTTTGTCTTGATCTGATCAAACTAGATAAACACCATCAGAAAATGTTGAAATAATTAAACATTTTAAATTAATATTTGAGCCACAGATCATCATGAAAGCAAAACCTCAACAATACTGCCCTCAAGACTACAGCCTGACTTCATGGGGAATACTGAATGATGAGCTGTTTTTACTCAGAATGAATTTTTGCTTTCAGAACAGAAAGTCAGAAAGAGAGACAAACATCCAGAGAATCCTGTTTTAATTACTTTTTTTAAAATAACCATGGAATGATTTTTAAACCTGCAGCATCTTGACCACAGTTTGTTTCCTGGAAGTCAGTTTTAATATTTGAGATTGTAGCACTGATTTAAAAAAACAAACCTTCTAACCAGGTCAGTAAACCACCTCGGTAGGCTACTGTATGTAGCTGTAATACATTTTTATTAATCTGCATGGACCGGCGGGTTGGTGGTGGACTGTTGTGGTTCAGAAGAAGCTGAGCCTGAAGGCAAAGCTCTCCATCTTCCGGCCCATCTACCAAATTGCGCTGGTCATGAGCTTTGGGCAGTGACTAAAAGAACGAGATCGCGGATACAAGCGGCTGGAATGAGCTTCCTCTCAGACTTGGAGACAGGGTGAGGAGCTCGGGCATCCCGACACTGAAGGAGCATCAAAAGGAGCCAGCTGAGGTGGTGCGACCTCTGATTAGGACACATACTGGGACAGACCCCAGAACCTGCTGGAGGGACTACATCGCACGTCTAGTCTGGGAATGCTTGGGATCCTCCAGGTGGAGCTGGAACGACATCTGGAAGGAGCTGCTGCCACCGCGAGCCGAGCCCGGGGGACAGGAAGAGGGTGGATGGATGGACGCCTTCGACGTGAACATCAGTGCACAAATCTCAAATATATAAAAAGTCTACATGAGATTCACAAACTGAGGAAGGTAATGAATGTCTGACAGATAAACACACACACACACACACACACACACACACACACATCAATTATTAATTACAGTTTACTGATGAAACAAAAGAAAATGTCCGGGTCAGCGTTCAGCTTCAGATTTCAGCCGATCATTTCAAACAGGAAGTGTTTCTCACAGTATGAAAATGGCTCCAGATGTTTTATGAATGAGACCTCCTGAGCGATGACCTCTGAACGACGTCTCCTCGTCTGATTTTACACGTCTGTCTTTTTTTGCGCTCGCGTTGCGTTTTGGTTTTAACGAGACGATGAAAATCAGCAAATAAGAAACATTCTGCAGCGCCTTTATTTCCCGAACCGATGACGAGCGTGGAGAAAGTCACCAGGCGGTTACCGTGACAACACTTGTAATCCTTCACTTCCTGTACCTGGTCGTTTTCTTAAAGGAAGTCTTGATGCTGTGTTTTTAATTTTGTCGGCTGAAAATCGTTTGAGCAGATCCAGAAAATGTTCTGGAAAGATCCGGTTCTCAGCGTTCCTGAATGTTTGTCACAGTTTTGATCCAACACGAGGAAATCTTGGTGGACGTTCGCTGAAAACAAAAACAATACCACGACAATCATCCGTCCGTCCACGCGGCACAATGAAACAACGCTGAGGTGGCCAACGAAGAGACGGGGTCTTTAAAAACACTGCTGATGGGGTTAAGGGTGGAGGTGGAGGTGGAGGTTCTGGACAGGAGGGGATTCGGGTCTTTGGATGACGCAGGTTTAGTTCTCCTGATATGAAAATGCGGGTCAGTCGATTCGCCCTCATTTTAAACCTCGTTCAGAGACGCTCACAGTGTTCGCAAGAAAAGTCTTTCTTAGATTGTCCGCCATTTTGTCTTTGACATCATCATCATCATCATCATCATCATCATCATCATCATCATCATCATCATCATCATCATCATCATCATCAGTCCATAGTTGTGGTTCGGTTCTGCTGAAAGCGTGCTGGACCAGCAGTTCATGATTAAACGTCACTTTAAACCAGAAGACGAGCTCGGTTCTGCTCCACCCGTCCGGCTCGGACCTCCACAGACAGGAAGTGGAAATTAGACCCGTCATGTCAACTCGGGGTCGCGATCACATGGGACACGTTTCTGAACGAACCCGAAGCATCGCGGTCATGCCGTGCGTTACTCAACATGAACGGGCTTGGGTCGTCCTCCCCGTCGCCCTTCAGGTTTTTCAGATTTCTCTGGAGGGTGATTCACTGAACTGACTCAGCCCGGGAGGCCAGGAGCCAAACCCGGCAAGAAAACCACCTCGACAGGCTGCTGTGTTCACTGTTAGACTGGACTCTGCTGGTTCAGAGGTTCTGTTCAGGTCCCAGGTAGGTTTCCTGACCTCACCTGTGTCTTGAAGCCCGGCGTGATGACTTTTGAATTCATACCATTCCATCTGCTGCACCGGGACGGTCCGAGTCTTTGACTCTTCGTGGAAGTCATCGCGCAGAGCTTTGAGAAGGGTTGTGGTTCTGGTGAGTCGGGTCGAGTGTGGAAAAACACGAGGTCTGCTGCTGGTCTACGATGACGGTATGGATCGAAGGGACCGGGTGGGTCACCGTCTCTGCTGGCTGTAGACGGGGAAGGCCAGCGTGACGTTGAGCGAGTCGTTGTGTTGGACCAGCGAGGTGTGCTGGTAGTGAAGCACCAGCTCCTTCAGAGAGCCGTACAGGTTGTAGGGCTCGGCGAAACCGAAACCGGTGCTCGTCTTGTTGATGACGCAGTGTTTCACCTCCCCGTCGACGCTGAGGGACACACAGACACAGATTAGATTCAAATCAAGCTTTGAAACCAACAAACAAAAAGGTAATCATGGAACAGGCCAGTCTTACACCACGGAGCAGGCGTAGCAGCCCGGCTTGCTGCTGTCTCGGACCAGGAAGGTCCCGTCTCTCTTCCCGCGGAGCAGAGACTCCGCCTTGGTGCGGTTGATGTTTCCGAGACGCCAGAGACGCTCGTCGTGGTGAGGAAGGTCCTCCTCGTCCTCCACCATGCTGTACTCACTGAGGGAGGGGAGCACACGTTAGCTGAGGGGCTAAAAGCTGGTTCTGGGTTTACAGGGTGAGCGGGCCCGCCTAACAGCTTCCAAAGATATGGACTCATCTCATGGTCTCCATCAGCCTGAGAGAGACTCACCCGCTGAGGAAGACCATGACACGCAGAGAAAAGCTGCAGAAAGACCTTTACACAGGACGTTACTCACTCCTCTGTGGTTTCATTCTTCAGGCCGAGCCACTCGTTCAGTTTCCTCTGACGGACTCCTTTCTGGGTCAACCACCTGACACACACACACACACACACACAGCGGTTAGTTTCACGTGTCGATGCGTGCACAGCGTTCACCTGACCCGTGTGCGTTCCTGAGTGTGTATCTTACATGAGGTACTGGTCCCTGGTCTTGCGGAGCTGGATCAGATCCGGTTTGATGCTGTTCATCTTCTTGTCGATCTCTCTGTAGTCGGCGGCCTGTTTCTTCAGGTCGACCTCCAGGTGGCGCTTACTGTCCACGATCTCGCTGATCCGAGACTTCAACTTGTCGTAGTTCTCCATGATCCTGAGGAGGAGAAGAAGGAGGAGGAGGAGAAGGAGGAGGAGGAGGAGGAGGAGGAGGAGGAGGAGGAGAAGAAGGAGGAGGAGGAGGAGGAGGAGAAGAAGGAGGAGGAAGAGGAGGAGGAGGAGGAGGAGAAGAGGAGGAGGAGGAGGAGGAGGAGGAGAAGAGGAGGAGGAGAAGAGCTTGAGCCTAACATAGCAGTGGAGGTCAGAGAGACTTTTCAGCTTCACACTGAGTTTCCTCCTGCAGCCTCTGGCGCCATGGCAACAAGGTCTTTTATTTTTTTAAAAGGTCTCCATCCCGTTGCACGTGGGAAACAGCCTCTGGATCTCCTTGTCGTTGCCCTCCCTGCGAAACTTCTCGATGTACTCTTTGCTGAAGCGCTCCTGAGTCTGACACTGCTCCTCGAAGATCTTTATGGTTTCATTGAACGCCTCGATGGCTGTCCTCTTCATCTGGATCTCCTGAGGGCGAGAAAGAGGGGAAGGAAGGAGGGAAGAAGGAGAGGAGGAAGGAGGTGAGCAACATCACAGGGATTTGAAAAAGAAGAGAAATGATGAAGGGTGGTTCAGTGAGTGATGGAGGCTCCACCTTGTGATGTTTGTCTGGTACTACAACAGTGTCGTACACTGTGGTGTACGTGGCGGACTGTGGCGGACTGTGGTGGACTGTGGTGGACTGTGGTGGACTGTGGCGGACTGTGGCGGTGTGGTGGACTGTGGTGGACTGTGGTGGACTGTGTGAGGGCTGTGGCCGGACTGTAGGACTGTGGTGGACTGTGGTGAGACTGTAGGCGTACCTGTGAGGAGTCTGGTGTACTCATTACAGCGATCCGTACTCGCGGTTCTTCTCCTGGTACTGCAGGTGGTACTCATGGAGCTTCTTCCCCACGGCCTCGATACTGTCCTCCTTCACCACCTGGTCCTGAACACAAAGACAGCGTTCTGTCAGATGAGTCAACAACTCACACACAGACCATCAGACGGTCTACAGACGGTCTACAGACCTGCTGGTGTTTGGAACTGGGTAGAGCAGCTTGACGTCCAGTTTGGGGTTGTACTGGGCGAGGGATTCGTGGCGGTAATGGTTGATCAGCTCCACCACCGAGCTGAAGGTCAGCGGGTCGGAGAAGCCGTACTTCCCCTCCGATGGAAAGATCTTGATCAGTTTGTTGTTGCCTCCTTTCCTGAACAGAGCGTTGAAACAAACTTAAACTCACGCTTAGATCATCTCTACATGTTGGTCTGAAATCTGCTGACTCAGACAAGTGTTTTTTCTTGGTGCGTCGTCTCACCTCAGAGTCGGAATTAATCTCCGTGCATCTTGATGGCGTCCGGAGCAAAGAAAGCGTACGCGTCAGCTGTTGTCTCTCTCAGCTTCGTTCACCCCTCTCTACAAACACATAAAGAAACACATGGTGTCACTATTGATCGACAGAGCAAGAACTTCTGTGTGTTTATAAAGTGTGTCTACCTTGAAATGTGTCTAGTACCACTCCAGCGTCCTGAAGGAAATGCTGTTGTTGAAACTGCTGGAGCTTTAGGCGTCGAAGAGTTTGACCGGTTTAGGAAGCAACGCTGCGACAGGAATGGACGTTTAAGTGTGTTGACTGTTAATGATGGAACGTTATGTCAGCAGATAGGTGGAGTTGTCCACTAGAGGGCCTTCGTTACGCATTAAATATCAATAACTAACACATCTGCTGCACAATTAATCAAATATTAACAGATCTTACAGTTTGGTCTTTTTACGATGAACACATCAAATCCTGAATTAACAGCAGCTGGTCCTGAATCAGCGACAAACAGACAACAGGCAGGGGAAAAATGAAAGAATCAAACAACAGAGGAGAAGATGGAGAGCAGCTCCTGGTGACTGCCACAAACAACACAACCTGAAAACAGAAGGTAAGTTAGCATCGTGGATCTGCATGAGCGAATCGGCACAGCGTTATCAGCCCAGAATGGATGTTCATGCGTCAGTTCATATAGCTCTCACTTGTCCCGTTAGCAAGGAGAGATTTGGACCAGAGCTGGACGGGCTCAGCAGCTTCTATGGACATAATGTGAGCAGAGAGTGAAGAGGGCGCCCAGCGGAGGCTAAGAGAAAAGGAGAGAGTGAGGCGGAGCAAGAAGCCGCGGACAAAGAGTAAATCTAGGACTGACTTTTGATGGTTGGTGAGCTTGGTGAAATAAAAGGCTGAAAGACAGAGCGCCGAGCTGGGCTGACTGCTGTTGGACTAGTCATTAATATTAGCTGCTGTGTCTGCTGTGGTGACCTGGTTGATGTTTGGCTGTGTGTTCAAAGTTGTCGACTATGGTTGTGATCCAGAAGTAATGTAATCCAGGTAATACTAAAGTACAGCTGAACATAGTTACAAAAAGCTGATCTACGCTGACACCTGTTATTACTCAGGTGATCAAAACTAGTGTTGCACAATTCCAGGAATTTTCCATGGGAATAAACGAGAATAATAGTTGGCCCTTTAACAGGGAACTTAAATATAGTTGGTGAAAATATATTTTAGCATCATCTTGACTAAAACAACCAGATTTCATGCAGGTACATTTGAATATCTGCTGTTTCTAAATCATCGTTTTTTTTTTTAATGGTTTTATTTTGCATGTCTGTTTACGACAAAACAAAATGTTTATATTTATGTTGGATGCGATACACTTTTATTTCAATTAATTTTATAATTTACAGTTAAATATCACAGAATTTCCATAATTTAAATATAATAGTTTCCAATTTTGAATATTTCCAAATTCCCAAGCTTCCTCCGTTTGCAACCCAAATCAAAAAACACCTTCACACCTGCGAAATAGTTTCAGTGATGGATTTCGCTGCCGTGAACAAGCGTCTGTGAAACAAAAGCTGAAAGAATCTAAAGCGAATGAGCGGATTCACGGTGATGATGCGGTAGCTGAAACAAAGGACTGTGGGTCAACCAATCAGCTCGAGGAGTGCACATCGCCTCAGTGAGCTGTTAAGAACAAACAATGTTTAGTTTATAATTAAATCTAATTAGCAGCGTCGGTGTCGCCCCCCTCAGGTTCAGGTCTGAGCTCATACCTGGACTCTGCATGTGTAGCACAGGATCTTGTCTCGTCCTCTCACCGGCTCGGCCTCGGCCTTCCTCCCTCCTCTCGCTCCTTCGGCCTCTAAACCTTCACCCACCTCCTCCTGACCCGGAACCTCAAACTGAACACGGATCTGTGCTTTCTGGATCTCATGATCGTGCCTCAAAAAACCCTGGCGTCATGTGGAAAGAAAGCGGGTCAGGCTCCTTCCTGAGCTGTGGTGCACGAGCTGTCGCTCTGATTTAAGACTGAAATCTGCAGGAGATGCTCTCCTCCTGCTCCTCCTGCTGCCTCTCTCCTCCTGCACGCTCATCTTTTACATTTTCACCTCCGCTGACAAACTGGCAGCGTCATGTGCAGAGCCTGCAGCCGATTTTAAAGCAGCGCCCAACTTTCTCTCAGATCTGCCTCCTCACCTCTCTCTCTCTCTGAGATCAGTTCAAAACCTCCAGGAGGGCAGCTTGGAGATGTGTGACATCACCTGCCCGGCCACAGCCAGTCCTGCGATGGCAGTGATATCACCAAGACAACACCCCCCTCCCTCCTCCTCTGTGCCATCCTTCGCTGTGTGGATGGATGATGTCATCATTAGGCACAACTGATCCGATGTACTGACTCAGAGAAACAGATGAATGAGTGAGTGAGGGAGGGAGTGAGTGAGTGAGTGAGTGAGGGAGTGAGTGAGTGAGGGAGTGAGGGAGGGTGAGGGGGAGGGAGTAGTGGTGAGGGAGTGGTGAGAGTGGTGGTGGTGGTGGTGGTGAGTGGTGAGGGGTGAGGGAGGGGTGAGGGGGAGGAGTGAGTGAGGAGGAGTGGTGGTGAGTGGTGAGGGAGTGGTGGTGGTGAGTGAGGGTGGTGAGGGAGTGGTGAGGAGGGAGTGGTGAGGAGTGAGGGAGGTGAGGAGGAGGGAGGGAGTGAGTGAGGGAGTGAGTGGTGAGGGAGTGGTGAGTGAGGGAGGGAGTGAGTGAGTGAGTGAGTGGTAGGTGAGTGGTGGTGAGTGAGGAGTGGTGAGGGTGAGGGTGAGGGAGGTGGTGGTGAGGGAGTGAGTGGTGGTGAGGGGTGGTGGTGAGGGGTGAGGGGTGGTGAGTGGTGAGTGAGGAGGGAGAGGTGAGGGTGAGTGGTGGTGGTGGTGGTGGTGAGTGGTGGTGAGGGGTGGTGAGGGGGTGAGTGAGGGAGTGGTGGTGAGGGTGGTGGTGAGTGAGGAGGAGTGAGTGGTGAGTGAGGAGGGTGGTGGTGAGGTGGTGAGTGGTGAGTGAGGGAGGAGAGTGGTGGTGGTGGTGGTGAGGGTGGTGGTGGTGGTGAGGGAGTGGTGAGTGGTGAGGGGAGGGAGTGAGGTGAGTGAGTGAGGAGGGTGAGTGAGGTGGTGAGTGGTGGTGGTGAGGGAGGAGGGGTGGTGAGTGGTGGTGGTGAGGGGAGAGAGAGAGAGAGAGAGAGAGTCGGGGGGGAGGCAGGAGAGTGGTGGTGGTGGTGGTGGTGGTGGTGAGGGAGTGAGTGAGTGAGGGAGGGTAGTGAGGGAGTGGGTGGTAGGTGGTGAGGTGGTGGTGAGGGGTGAGTGGTGAGTGAGGGTGGAGGAGGGAGAATTGGTGAGTGAGTGAGTGAGGTGAGGGGTGGTGAGGAGGGAGTGAGTGAGGGAGGTGGTGAGGGGGTGAGGGGTGGTGGAGTGGTGGTGGTGAGTGAGGGGTGGTGGTGAGTGAGGGGTGAGGGTGGTGGTGGTGGTGGTGGTGAGTGAGGGGTGGTGGTGGTGAGGAGGAGTGAGTGGTGAGGTGAGGGAGGAGTGAGTGAGTGAGTGAGTGGTGAGTGAGTGAGGAGGGAGGGAGTGAGTGGTGAGTGGTGGTGAGGGTGAGTGGTGGTGGTGAGTGAGGGAGGAGGAGGGTGGTGGTGGTGGTGAGTGAGAGGTGAGTGAGGGGTGAGGTGAGGGAGGGAGTGAGTGACGGGAGGATAGAAAGCAAGTGAGGGAGTGAGGGAGTGAGTGAGGTGAGTGGTGGTGAGGTGAGGGGTGGTGGTGAGTGAGGGGTGAGGGAGTGGTGAGTGGTGAGTGGTGGTGGGGGTGAGTGGTGAGGGAGTGGTGAGGAGGGTGGTGAGGAGGGGTGAGTGAGAGTGAGGGGTGGTGGTGGTGGTGAGTGGTGAGGGAGTGAGTGAGTGAGTGAGGAGTGAGTGAGGTGAGGAGTGAGGGGTGAGGGTGGTGAAGGTGGTGAGTGAGGTGAGGAGTGAGTGGTGAGTGGTGGTGAGGAGTGAGTGGTGGTGGTGGTGAGGTGAGTGGTGAGTGAAGTGAGGGCGAGAGGGGTAGTGGTGAGGTGAGTGAGTGAGTGGTGAGTGAGTGGTAGAGGTGGTGGCTCTTCACTGACTGGTGATTAATCCATCATCTCTGGTTTTAGTCTATGAAGCTGCTCACACCGTATGACACACTGACATCAGCTGTAAACAGAGTACAGCATCATCTACATCAGAGTTCAACATTTTGATTTTTCAGGTCCTGGAAAAGTCATTTTTCTCTCAACTTTGTGTGCTTCTTGGAATTTCCAAGGACAGTTTGGACAAGTCAGGAAGGTTTCAAGACCACGGACCGAACAAAACTTCATTTTGTTGGTCTGTTCTTGCTGCTACCTCCAAAAACTCAGCCCGACTCGTCCTCTCCTCCTCCTGTAGAAACCCTCGTCTGTGCCTTCATCACCTGCAGAACCTCCTGACTCCACCGCACAGGATCAAGAACTAGTTCCTGGTCCACACGTTCTTCAACATCCAGATGTGTCTGAGGAACTCTCTCCGACCAACCCGCCTTCAGCAGTGTCTGCTACAATTAGTCTGTTGGCAGTGCTGTGCCACCGGCCGAGCATCGGGTGGGAGCTTTGTCAGCCGGGCGGCGAGCAAAAGGTGAGACCTGGGTGTGCCATTCCGGCATCATGAACCAGGATGCAAATATTTTGCACCTCACATAAGGGTGTGAATTTGAGCGATTCAGTGCAGTTTATTCCTTGATTATGTAACCCGCTAAGAGCCAATCAGACTTTTCATTTCTGTGACTCAGCGACACAAAAGCAGCTGAAATCTGAGCAGATGTTTGGCGCTGAGGTTTGGCGTCCGGCTGACATCACCGGTGAGAACGTGACTCTTCACCTGGGCGAGCAACAGCCGTCCCTCGTGACATGACACAATACAGCTGGCAGAAGGAAGTGAAACTATGATCGAAGGCAGCCCGGAACAACACGAGTCGCCGGTCCACGTCATCAGAGCTGCTAAACAAAGGTTCGAATATCGACAGCTGATCCAGACAACAAAGGCGTTTTCAGGTGCACAGAGAAGCGGTGAAACCGCCAAATAAAAGCACACATATCAAGCTGCGCTCTGGTCAGCATACCTGGTGCAGCCTGGTTCATGTTGAGCTGGCTGGTTATCCAGAACCTCCAGGACCTGAACAGAGGATCCAGACTGGACTGGGCTGAACAGGAGCACACACACAGTCAGATTCAACAACATCTCTGCACTTTGGTTTTAAGGTTTCAGGTTGAGATCCAGCGACTTGACTTGATCGATCTGTCTGAACAGCGGCGGGCTGAAACTCTCCGCCAGGTTTAAGTGAGCTCAACTGGTTCTGGCGCCCGTGCAGACGAAGTCGAGCCAGGTGTCGGACCACGGCGAGCAGAGATCCGGGCATTACTGGGCGAGACAGAATGGCCAGCTGGCCGCCCGCCAGCACCTGGCGCCAGTCCTCCAGGTCGGACCTCTCTGCAGGCGAGGACGAAGCGTTAACTCATTCAGGATGCAGCGTGTCGGACGGAGAGGCGCTTGTTTCATCACCTCACCTTGGACTCGCGTGAATCGTAACCACGGCCTGCAAGAGAGGAGGAGGGCGGACCGGGCAGATCCTGGGAACGGTTACGTCCACACAGAACCCGACACCTCAGCTGCTCAGGTCTGAAAACAAACACACCTCAGTCTCAGTCATGACACGGAAGTAGAGAGTTCTGTTTGCTTCCTCCGTTCTTCATCAAACATGTCCGACAGTAGAAGAAGTCTCTACCAGAGTCTACTGAGCTGCGGGTGTCCAGACCTCCTCCACTCAGACTGCGATACACACCGGGTTTGTCCAGACCTGCAGCATTACACACACACACACACACCCAAGTGAAGGAGCATTTGATGCAGAAGATGAACGTTGCGTGTGCGGCGTCGATTACTACCTTTGGTCTCTATGGCCTCCATCAGTCTGCTGAGGAGGAGGAGGGGCCGTGTCGGAGGTCAAACTGCTCACGGAGGTCCTGCAACGCGAGAAGCCTGATGACACACACACACACACACACACACACACACACAGATCAAACTCTGCAGACTGTTGGTGTGTTGATGTTTAAACTGACACTGTTGCATTACAGCACGTTTTACAGCTCAAATCGACCAGGCGATCGAGGCGACTCGAAAAACTTTGAAGTTTTAAACTCTCCGATAAATTAACTCAAACTTTTAGTGTGAAAGGTGAGAACAGCAGGAAGCAGCAGATGTGTGAAACAAACAGGGTAACACACACACACACACACACACACACAGAGTAAATCAGACAAACACACACTTCCTGTGTTCTCTGGTAATGCTGGTTGCAGCAGAACTGAGCTGAGATCTGTTCAGTCAGCAACCACAACCCTGACTACACACCAGCTCTGTGTGTGTGTGTTGCGTAATAGTGTGTGTGTTTTTTGTAATGCATCTTGTATTGATTTAACTTTAAATGCCACTGATTCAACTGAAAGTGTGTGTGTGTGTTGTTGTGTGTCAATTATTGTGCATGAAGCTGCTGCTGAGGAAGCAGCAGCAGGAAGCTGAGTGTGGAGTCAGACTCAGTTTTTGTTTTTATCCTGAACAGAGTAAAAGCGTTAAATGGCGTTAGAGAAGCGTTAAAGACTCCGAGATTCTCTTTAAACAGAAATCTGACCTGAGGTCAGCCTGAATCGCGTTACAGCTCAGGTATGATTTCATTGCGTCGTGTTGAGCTTCACAGACAAATTGAAGATTTAGTTTGAATCATTGAAACGTCTAACGCTCAAACAGATTCTACAGCAGCAGAGACAAATAACACGACCTGTCAAGTGTTACAATGCACTTGTTACACCAGATGCAACTACATCCAACACCAAACTTTTAATAATCAATTCATAGATCTTTTAGGGCCAAAGATGTTCAAACTCTGATTTCAGCTCCTCTGATGTGAATATTTTGTTTTTTTCAGTCACAGTAAATGAACCTCTTTGTTTGAGACCAACACATTTTATAAATAACTTGTCGAAAATGATCTTCGACAGATGATGGAAACAGATAGATCCATTAGCTGCAGCGGCGGAAATACAGTCACAGATCGGCACGCTGATAAGATGTGTGAGTTTTCCACTGGAATAAAAAGTGGGCCTGTGGTGGAGCCTGTGGTGCCTTGCGAGAAATACGAGTCATATGTTGAAACTCAAACTAATCAGATGATTTCAGGGAAAAGCCGAGTTAAAAAGATGGAATCTGAAAGCGAAGAGTGCTGAGCGAATGTTTAAATGTCATGAAGAGTCTCTGAAAATGTAGTTTTAATATCTGGTCCGCCTCTCTCTGCGCCTGCTGGATGTTTTTGTACTCACCCTCCGACTCAGAGTCCGTTCTCACGGACGCTGCAGATGGCGGTCTGGGTGGGCGGGGCTTCGGTGTGGGCGGGGACATCCTCTTTCTGCCAATAAACTCCACATACGTCCCCGGGAAGTCACCTTTCTCCTGCCGGCCAGAGGGACGAGTTAGATCTACAGATGCGTATGTGCGAGACTGATGCACTGTAAGAGAGCGTATTAATCTCTGTGGCGTCTTGGAGACTGTCTAAGAGCTGGCACCTGGAGCGTAGTCTCTGTGGCGTCCCATGAACTGTCTAAAACCTGGGCGTAGTCTCTGTGGCGTCCCCGCCAGACTGTCTGAAACCTGGATAGTAGTCTCTGGCGTCCCGCCAGACTGTCTAAAACCTGGATGTAGTCTCGAAGGCGTCCCGCGAACTGTCTAAAACCTGGATGTAGTCACGAAGAGCGTCCGCAGACTGTCACAAAACCTGGGCGTAGTTCTTTGCTAAGTAGTGACCACTTGGTACAAACCAGAGCTAGCCAGGTGTAAGCGGTTGGTGCGGCGTCTCACCTGTGTGGTCTCGTTGAAGCCCGGCAGCCAGCCGATCTCTGACGGCCGTTCTTCGGCTCCGTTGCTGCAGCCGAGCGCGAGCAGCGCTCCTTTACTGACCAGTAGCATGTCTCCAACATGCAGGTCGATGTCCTCCTCTCTCTCCTTCTTGTAGTCGTACAACGCTCGGTACTGAAAGCCCTCCGAGCTCATGAGTGTCTGACTATGGCTTCACGCGATCAGTAAGAAAAAGCAGCTCTGGTACAAAATGAAAAATAGAGTTTGTCTTGTCCTGAGTGGATCTAAAGTCGTAATAAAGCGTCTCCAGCTGTCTGTGTGTCTCCCCGTCTCCATGTTTGCTAATGTCCTGTCATCCTCAGGCGAGCCCTGGCAAGCTCGATCGGCGTCGCCGTTCGTTCATGAACAGGAGTCTCAGCAGAAGGTGGGCGCCACATCTGGGAGGCCCACGACTGCCGAGCGACAGAGGAGAGACAGAGTTGTCGATCACTGTCGGACATTTGAACATGGGGACTTATGGAGACTGACTCACTTCTGCAGCCAGCCTCAAGTGGACGTTAGAGGAACTGCAGCTTCCATCAATCATTACTGTTAGCCATTTTCTGACATTATATGGTGATATTTAAATGATGATTTTAGAACTATAACGCAGATAAATGATCATATTTTCACTTTGGAGGAGCTGAAATCAGAAAATTCTTCATATTTCTGCTTTAAAGTACAAACACAGTTAACTGATGGACTGCAGACAAACATTAAAGGAGAAATGTCATGTGAATGTTTTAATGTAACGTAGCGCTCATTTAAACTGGTGTGAAGTCTCTAACATGCAACAACATTAATACTTATGAAACCTTTAAATGTCTGAACAGGATGAAAGCTCCCTCAGCAGGCACTGAACACTGACCGGATCATCTGTGTTTTTCCGACGTCCGGGCGTCAAACAGAAAAAAAACAGCAGAGTTAGCACTGACTGCAATCTACACTCACAGCCGGGCTCCGTGCTAAAACTAAATATGTCATAAACAAAGTATTTAAAGTATTTAAAACTCAAACGCCGGAAGCGGGAAACGGAACGAGCATGCCAACGCTTAGCTTAACCCAACGAAGCAAGCTTAGCAACAGCTTGTGTCCAGTCGCTTCATCGTCTCACCTCTTTTAGTTTTCACAGTTAAAACCTCCAGCAGAGACAAACAAACGGCGACATGCTGTAGCACAGACCCGACACGACGTCCAGGAGCTCTCCAAAGTGGAAATATTCCGGTAATTTATCGATTATTTCCCAGATTAACGCGCTCGTGTCTCGCAGCCGCGACCAGTAATCAAGCTACACGTTAGCAGCTAAACGCGCCGGTGACTGTCAAAATAAAATAAACTACGACATTAAAACCTTTAGATAGAAAAGTCCGCTTTTATTAGCAAATATTGTGTTAAATTAAATACAATAAACATTACACGTGTGGCCCTGAAAGTCTACGTTACAAACATAAAAACAGACGTTGTATGTCAGTGTAAAACGGCTACAAATGACAATTTGGAGGTATTTCAAATAAAACTCCCCATCAGACATGTGTTGCAATATTAATGCGTGTCACTCAGCGCGACGGCTCACTGATGTTAATATTTGATGTTTAATGTTTAAAAGGAACTCCTCTGCTCCGGTTATCCACATTCCTCCGTGTTAAAAAGAAGTTCAGAGGTCACAGACGGAGATTTACTCAGATTACAACCGATTACAGCTGAGGCTGGAGGGCGCAGCATGACGTACGTCCGGTAACCTAGATTTTAATGCAGTGTGCAGGGGACCATGGCAACAAAAGAGAGAGTGTGTGTGAGAGAGAGAGATGGAGAGGGGGTGTACTGTATTCATGGTGTCCTCATTTATTCAGATTACACAAGCAGCAGTGTGTGTGTATTATTATTATTATTAAGTATTATTAGTGTGTATCATGTGACCCTGCTGCAGCTTTCCAGAACAAACCTGAGCATGACATGATGAGCTGTATGTGTCACTACAGACAGTTTATTCAAAATATTAAATCTTTATTTACATCAGTATAAAAATACAATCATGAATATTTTAATGAAATCACAAAATATGAAATCTGTTCATTTTAGTAAACATAACCTCTGTGGCTTTCAAATGAAGCCAAATGAAACAAACTGCAGTTCCTCTAACGTCCACTTGAGGCTGGCTCCAGAAGTGAGTCAGTCTCCATAGTCCCCATGTTCAAATGTCCAACTTCACAGCAGAAATAAACATGTTTACAGCCTGGTACCAAACAGTTTTGGTCTCTATAGCTAATTTCCCCGTTCATGACAACTGTACTGAGGGTGAATTTATATACAACTCACCTGTTCACATTATATTAAGGCTTAAAGTTATGCAGGATTAAGAGATGCTTTGATTGACAGGTGGGTGACTTGTTTGAGCATCCAGGTGTCATTCAGCCGCCTCAGGTCAGCTGATCGATGTTTTAGATCAGCCTGGAGGCGACCAGAGCCTCCACACTCAACGGCTCTTCAGAAACATGTGAGGCGTCACAGAGACTGCGTCCAAGTTTTAGACGGTCTGCAGTCACGACTACGTCAAGTTTTAGACAGTCTGGATACAAGTGTGTATCAGCCATTAGTTCCGCACAGAAACTGATCAGGGATCAATAAAAATGTCTTCAGGTGATTGACTGATTGGGTTACTGAAACCAGACACCTGTATCAGACACCCACCTGTCAATCAAAGCGTCCACACTCTTACATAACTTTAAGTCTTAATATAATTTGAACAGGTGAGTTCTATCATAGAGTCTCTTAACATGAGTTCTACATGCTGAAGATGTCTCCCCAGTCTGTGGACAGACAGGCTGATCCTCCCCGTCAGCTGCAGCTCGTCCTTCAGGAAAGCGTCCGCCTGCTCAGAGTGGAGGACGTCACAGAAACTGCAGATCTCCGCCCGCTCCCCTCTGGATGTTGGCGTTACCGTGTCGACAGCCTGGAGCTCCGGACCAACCGGCTCAGAGTCTGCCACACCTGCAGGGACGAGAGCCAAAAGGTGGAGGTGAGGTGAGGACTGAGCTTCTACCTGAGCTCAGTGGAAAAACTAAGTGATGGATGGAAGTGCAGATAAAACTGATCTCTCAGACACAAGCTGACCTGTTCGATGTCGCGGGGCGTCCACAGTTGTGCCCGATCACCCATTTGACCCTCTGGCGGAGGTGGAGCCTGGACGAACGCCGCACCGATGGAACTGCTTGGACATGACTATGCGCTCCGCGACTCGCGTGAAGATGCTCCAGGAGCGTCTGATCGGTGAAGTCCGTGACTTTGTGTCTGTCGGGTTGTTAAGGGTGAGGCGGGTGGAGGCGGCTCGAGGTCTCAGAGGTGGAGACGTCATCATCATGAGGTCTTTCAGCAGCTTCAGGTGTTTGTAGTCTGTCTGCTGCTGAGCAGGTGATGACAGGAGCTGGTTTGGCGGGTCTGATGGGCAGGTGGAGGTCAGCGGTGGTGGTGGGGAACCAGGGGGTGAAGACCGGAGGAGTCCGACAGGGGAATGGCTCCAGAAGCTTCTCCGTCCTCTCTAACAGCGCCCAAGCCCAGCAGCTGATCCAAGCATTGGTGGGGCGACATCCTCCATCAGATCAGAGGACTGACTGCACCACCCACCTCCCACCTCATCCTGCTGTCATGATGAAGAAGACCAAGATCAGTCCACAGGAAGCCTGCTGAGAAGACAAAATGATGTCGTCACATCTGGATCACATGACATAAAACACTCAGATCTCCTGGGTCATGTTAGAAGCTGTTGGAATGATGAAGCGTCTCCCAGTGAGAAGACGACTGCGGTCCTGAAGACCTGCAGCTCTGTCCTGAACTTCATCCAACAGCAGAGTCAGACTCAAGAGTTTTTAAAATCAAACAACATACAACCACACAGACAAAGTCATGTCCATCCATGTTTTAACATCACAGGCGACTGCAGTGTCCTGTCATGTTCATATTCAGACACGTTTCATATTTGGCACTTCTGTTTGGTCCCACCTGTGATACAGGTACGGCCTCGCCCGGCTGTTTACTCACATGCTGCAGTACAGTTTACGTTACATGCAGGCGTGTCCCCATTTCAAACTCCACCCGTTCTCTGCAGTCTGAGTGTTTCTACGTAATATCAGCAAACATGAACACTGCGTCCACACAGGCCGCTCCATCACACCTCCATCACACCATCACTCCTCCATCACACCTCCATCACTCCTCCATCACTCCTCCATCACACCTCCATCACACCTCATCCTCCTCCATCACCATCAAAACCTCATCACTCCTCCATCCTCCTCCATCCACACATCAAACCTCCATCACTCCTCCATCAAACCTCCATCACTCCTCCATCACACCTCCATCACACCATCAAACCTCCATCACACCTCCATCCTCCTCATCACTCCTCATCACACCATCAAACCTCCATCACACCTCCATCACACCTCCATCCTCTCCATCACACCATCAAACCTCCATCCTCCTCCATCACTCCTCCATCACACCTCCATCACTCCTCCATCACACCATCAAACCTCCATCCCACCATCACACCTCCATCACACCTCCGCTCACACCACCATCAAACCTCCATCACTCCTCCATCCTCCTCCATCACACCATCCTCCTCATCTCCTCATCAAACCTCCATCACTCCTCCATCAAACCTCCATCACTCTCCATCACCATCAGTTCTCCATCACACCTCCATCACTCCTCATCACTCCTCCATCACACCATCAAACCTCCATCACACCTCCATCCTCCTCATCCACCTCCATCACTCCTCCATCTCCTCATCACACCATCAAACCTCCATCCAGCCATCACACCTCCATCACACCTCCATCACACCATCTCCTCCATCAAACCTCCATCACACCTCCATCACTCCTCCATCACCTCAGCATCAAACCTCCATCACTCCTCCATCACCATCAAACCTCCATCCTCCTCCATCAAACCTCCATCACTCCTCCATCACACCATCAAACCTCCATCACACCTCCCATCACTCCTCCATCACACCATCAAACCTCCATCACTCCTCCATCACACCTCATCACTCCTCCATCCTGTCAAACCTCCATCACACCCTCCTCATCACCTCCATCACACCTCCATCACACCATCAACCTCCATCACACACCTCCATCACTCCTCTGTCCCACCCATCAAACCTCCACATCACCTCCATCACACACATCAAACCTCCATCACTCCTCCATCCTCCTCCCATCACACCATCAAACCTCCATCACACCTCCATCACACCTCCATCCTCACCCATCACTCCATCAAACCTCCATCCTCCTCCATCACTCCATCAAACCTCCCATCACACCTCCATCACTCCTCCATCACACCATCAAACCTCCATCACTCCTCCCTCACACCTCCATCACACCATCAAACCTCCATCACTCCTCCATCCTCCTCCATCACACCTCCATCACTCCTCCATCACCATCAAACCCTCATCCTCCTCCATCACACCTCCATCACACCATCAAACCTCCATCACACCTCCATCACACCATCAGAAACCTCCATCACTCCCTCCATCACCACCTCCATCACCATCAAACCTCCATCACACCTCCATCACACCATCAAACCTCCATCACACCTCCATCACACCTCCATCACACCATCAAACCTCCCATCACTCCTCATCAAACCTCCATCTGCTCATACTCATCCTCCTCCATCACACCATCAAACCTCCATCACTCCTCCATCACCCTCCATCACACCATCAAACCTCCATCACACCTCCATACCTTAAACCTCCATCCTCTCCATCACACCTCATCCACCTCCATCACACCATCAAACCTCCATCACACCTCCCATCACACCATCAAACCTCCATCACCTCCATCACACCTCCGTAAACCTCCATCACTCCTCCATCAAACCTCCATCAAACCTCCATCACTCTCCATCACACCTCATCACACCTCCATCACACCATCAAACCTCCATCACACCTCCATCACACCATCAAACCTCATCACACACCTCATCAGCCCTCCATCACTCCTCCATCAAACCTCATCACACCTCCATCACACCATCAAGCCTCCATCAAACCTCCATCACACCTCCCATCACTGCATCACACCTCCATCACACCATCAAACCTCCATCACTCCTCCATCACCATCACACCTCCATCACACCATCAAACCTCCATCACCTCCATCACTCTCCATCACTCCTCCATCACACCATCAAACCTCCATCCTCCATCACTCCTCCATCACCATCAAACCTCCATCTTCCTCCCATCACTCCTCCATCACTCCTCCATCACACCATCAAACCTCCATCACCATCACCTCATCACACCTCCATCACACCTCATCACACCATCGACCTCCATCACTCCTCCATCAAGCCTCCATCACTCCTCCATGCTCCTCCATCACACTGCCATCAGCCTCCACATCACTCCTCCATCACTCCTCCATCAAGCCTCCATCTCCTCCATCACACCTCCATCACTCCTCATCACACCATCAAGCCTCCATCACCTCCATCACCTCCATCACACCTCCATCACCATCAAACCTCCATCACACCTCCATCACTCCTCCATCACACCTCCATCACTCCTCCATCACCATCAGAAACCTCCATCACTCTCCATCACTCCTCCCATCTCACACCATCAAACCTCCATCACTGTCACACACTCCATCACACCTCCATCACACCATCAAACCTCCTCCTCCTCCATCAAACCTCCATCTCCTCCATCACACCTCCATCCTCCTCCACATCACCATCCAACCTCATCACTTTCTCCATCACACCATCAAACCTCCATCTCCTCCATCAAACCTCCCATCACTCCTCCATCACACCATCAAACCTCCATCACTCCTCCATCAAACCTCCATCACTCCTCCATCACACCTCCATCACACCCATCAAACCTCCATCACACCTCCCATCCTCTCCATCACTCCTCCATCACACCATCAAACCTCCATCACTCCTCCATCACTCCTCCATCACACCTCCATCCTCCTCCATCACCATCAAACCTCCATCACACCATCACACCTCCATCACACCTCCATCACACCATCAAACCTCATCACTCCTCCTCAAACCTCCATCACTCCTCCATCACACACCTCCATCACTCCTCCATCACACCATCAAACCTCCATCACTCCCATCACACCCATCAAACCTCCATCCTCCTCCATCACTCCTCCATCAAACCTCCATCACACCTCCATCACACCATCAAACCTCCATCACACCTCAAGCCTCCATCCACTCCATCACTCCTCCATCACACCTCATCACTCCTCCATCACACCATCAAACCTCCATCCTCCTCCATCACCTCCATCACACCTCCATCACCATCAAACCTCCATCACACCATCACACCTCCATCACACCTCCATCACACCTCCATCACACCATCAAACCTCCATCTTTCTCAATCAAACCTCCATCACTCCTCCATCCTCCTCCATCACACCATCAAACCTCCATCACACCTCATCACACCTCCATCACACCATCAAACCTCCATCACTCCTCCATCAAACCTCCATCACTCCTCCTCACACCTCCATGCTCTCCATCACATATCAAACCTCCATCACTCCTCCATCACACCACATCAAACCTCCCATCACTCCTCCATCAAACCTCCCATCACTCCTCCATCACACCATCAAACCTCCATCACTCCTCCATCAAACCTCCATCCTCCTCCATCACACCTCCATCACCATCAAACTCTCTTCTCCATCACTCCTCCATCACTCCTCATGCACCATCAAACCTCCATACTCCTCCATCCTCCTCCATCACTCCTCCATCACACCATCAAACCTCCATCACACCATCACCTCCATCACACCTCCATCCTCCTCCATCACACCTCCTCACTCCTCCCATCACACCATCAAACACTCATCACACACTCCATCACACCATCAAACCTCCTCACTCCCCTCCATCAGCCTCCATCACACACCTCATCACACCATTAAACCCCTCCATCCTCATCACACCTCAGCCTCCATCACACCTCCATCACTCCTCATCACACCTCCATCCTCCTCCATCCCACCATCAGACCTCATATATATACCCTCATCACACACTCCATCACACCATCAAACTATACCCTCCACATCATCACACCTCCATCAGACCTCCATCACACCATCAAACCTCCATCACTCTCCATCAAACCTCCCATCACTCCTCCATCACTCCTCCATCACACCATCAAACCTCCATCACTCCTCCATCACCATCAAACCTCCATCACTCCTCCATCACACCTCCATCACACCATCAAGCCTCCATCACACCTCCCATCACACCATCAAACCTCATCACTCCTCCATCACACCTCCATCACACCATCAAAGCCTCATGCACCTCATCACACCATCAAACCTCCATCACACCTCATCACACCTCCATCACTCCTCCATCACACCTCCATCACTGTCAAACCCTCATCCTCCTCCATCAAACCTCCATCACACCTCCATCCTTTCCTCCCATCACACCATCAAACCTCCATCACACCATCAAAACCCTCCATCACCTCCATCACACCATCAAACCTCCATCACTCCTCCATCACACCTCCATCACACCATCAAACCATCAAACCTCCATCAAACCTCCATCACACCTCCATCCACACCATCAAACCTCCCATCCGCACCATCAAACCTCCATCAAACCTCCATCACACCATCAAACCTCCATCACTCTCCATCACTCTGACATGAACTGCCACCTGCAGCCAAACACGTGAGCAGTGAACTGTGACTTCAATAAACACACACACACACACACACACACACAGTTGGAACGTTGTTGTTGAATATTTGAGTCCTTCTTTCATATTTTAGTTTAAAATTTCAAACTGACCAAACAAACTGAATTTAACGGCAGGAAGCTAATGTTTTTAGCTTTGTGCTAACAGACAGACAGACAGGCAGACAGACAGGCAGACAGGCAGACAGACAGACAGGCAGACAGACAGGCAGGCAGACAGACAGGCAGTTAACACCTGTGCAGTCCAGACAGACACTAACCTGCAGATCAGCGTTTGTTTCACAGCACACAGTTCACGCACAAACAGCCAGAGAGCTAACACGGAGAGCTAACACGGAGAGCTAACACTGCTGCTGCGCGCGTCACGGAAACTCTCGCGATATTTGGGGAAACACGCAGACCGCAGCACGACAGTTAGTTCTCTGTATTTATCCGCCAAAAAATGATTTTATCAGATTTTATCATAAAATCATTTTTTTAAAATAACATATTTCAATTTGGACTTTTTTTTTTTAATTTTTAATAATACTTATGTATAAAATTTTATAATGTGTCATTAATAATAACATTGTTGGATTAGTCTTTGATTTCTAAATACAACTTTTATCTTAATAAATCCATCATATGAAACTCCCTGGAAGACCTTCACAGTTCCTCCTGCCTCAGACAGACTAAAACAGCTTCTGTGATGAGGCCATGCTGCCCTGACTGTGGACTGCTGCTCATACTGTATGTATGCGCTGCTTTGATTTCATTTATGTTTTATACTGTGTGTTTTTGTACCCCTGCACTGAAGATGACACTTCCGGTAAATTTAGTTATGTATTGCATAATGACAATAAAGATGTAGCTACACTGGTCCAATGTATTATTTATAACCATAGCAACCAACAACCAGTGCATGCTGGGAAACAAAAGTAAAAAAAACTGCTACAGTTAGGTAAACAAACTCTGATCATGTGACCAGTTACTGTTACTGTATTAACAACATAACCTACAAAAGAGGCTCTAAATATCTAACTTAACAGTTTAAACTATATTTGACTGTTAAATATTACCCGTCATATAATAATGTAAACAATGCTATAAAAGCTGTCTCTAGGACAGTTACAGAAGATATTCTATTCTTAATATATATTAATATTAATGTTTCAGTGAAAATAAAAATCTGCATTATTAAACATTATTATTATTAAACATTATTAAACGCTGCCATAAAGCCTCAGCACACGTTCTGTTTCTGCTTTATTAAAGTATGATGATGCGGTCTGCGTCCTCAGCTCGTCCTCAGGTCTCCTCACCTCTCAGACATCACACAGCTCAGGTACAGATCTGTCACCTGCACGAGCATGCTGCACGGCAGCACCTGTTAACACACACTGTGACCACCGTGTGCATGAAATATGAGCTATACAGGTGATTGGATTTATGTATTTATGTGCAGACAGATGAAGTATGCCTGTCACCATCACTATCTTCATAAACGGTGTATATTTATATAAAACAGGAAGCGTTGTCATGGAGATGACCCAGATTACTCAGATGAGAGTTGGCAGTCTGCTCTGATGTTTTCATTCATGTTTGTGAAGGTGAGTCACACAGTGTCCTCTGAACAGCTGACATGATGAAGCAGTACATCCAACATGGCCGCTGCACATTGACCTCAGTCAGACTGCGTCCAGCTGAACCGTCCTGAAGAGACGACCTGAACATTTCTTTATTTACATGTCAGATTTTTATGAATATTTAATATTGAAGGTGTTAGCGAGCCTTTAAATCTGCGTGTGTGGATGAAGAAAGCACAGACTCAGCTCTCTAGTTTGTCAATAGGACATTTTTATTTCATACGTCTGTTGTCTTTATTCAAATTACAGTAATATACTTGCTGAGATGACCACCGGCTGCAGCCTGGACAGCTAAACCTGACGGCTGCTCTACGTGAAGCAAACTTTGTTTCTTTGTTTTTTTTTTACGTTTTATTCTTTTTTAAAATTATCTTGCAACAGAAAAAAAAAGCACATTATGCCATGAGATGGAGGTGTGGTGTGGAGGTGACATACGTCAGGTAGGTCGGGTTTAGTGCTGGTCTAAAAAAAAAAAACAACAAAAAAAAAAAAAACAGAACGAGGAACAAAAAGAAACGTTGAGGAAACGTTGTACATGTTGTAAAAGGATCAGAATATGGCACATTTGGTCCACGTTGGTAGTTTTATTATCTCGTTTTCAAACATGTAATAAACAAAAAAAAAAAAACAGATGGTTGTCGTGGTGACGTGTCGTTTGTCCCCAGAAGCTCAGCGTTAATGACAGCAGAGTGAAAACAAACTGTAGGGCGCCTCTTGTCTTAAAATCATCAGCCAATCGTTTGTTTCTATTCTCCCTGGTACAGTATCATCGTTATTATTAATATCTTTCCATCCAATGAGAGGGGAGTATGATGGGAGGGGGCGGGGCATAGAGAGAGAGAGAAAGAGGAGAGGAGATAAGGAGGTGGAGTTGGTGGATGATTGACAGGGATGGCTTTGGACATTCACAGGAAGTAGTCAGGAGTGCGTCTGGTCACATGGGGCTCGCCGCGGCGTGGGGCGGGGTCAAACTGAAGGCTGAGGGGGGAGAGAGAGGGGGGGTCGTCAGTGATGACATCACACAAACAATCATCACACAGGAAGTTCAAACGTGAAGCCAGAAGCTGAACTCCACCGGGCGCGGCTCCGTCACGACACAGCCAGGAGCGTTTCACAAGCGTTTGAGGAGCGTTGACTTCAAACCTTTAAATGTGGTCACACTGTGCGACTGTGAGGTGACCGCTGCACGCTTTGTGTTGATCTGCAGAAGTCTGAACCAAAATCTGATTTTCTGTGATTTCATTTGACGCTGCTTTGTCAAAAACATCCAGACAGATTCGTCTTCAAAGACGAACAAACAACTGGAAAATGTTTGTTTGGATCAGAGCTACACGCCAACAGACATCAAGCTACATGCATGACAGACAGTTTAGCCTGTCGTCTGTCGACCTGTCTCACTTTTCTGTCTGTCTCAACATGAAGCGACTCGTCTCGGTGCATCAGGTGGAGTTCAGCCGTTAAACTTCAACGATCAGTTCACAGTTTATAAATCTACAGTCTCACATCTGTCCATCGTTCACTCCAAACACGAGACATTCAGAGAGCGATCAACGAGTCGATCAGTCTGACTTCAGAGCAACCAACCATGAAATATGGAACAATTCAAAACGTTTAAACATAACATCTCTCACACACACACACACACACACACTTCATACTTACAAAGAGTATTTGAGAGTGTCGTCCAGTTCCATGATGGCTGCCTGGTTTCCACAGCGGTAGCAGTAGTTTGGAGCACTAAAGATGGTCACCACGTTCTTGTCGTGGCCCCAGTTGTATCCCTGAAGGTTCAAACACACGGCACGTTAATCCAATGACGTCAATTAAAGCCGTTAATTAAACATGAGGACCCCGCCTCGCGCCCTGAGTCAGCTGATGACGATGAGGTGACAGGAAATGGACGGATGGATCTCAGAGCTCAGAGAGAGTGAAGAGGCTCAGTGAGCGCTGCGTCCTCATGGCTTCATTACATCATGTTGCCATGGAGACACAGCAGGATTTTTAGATTACAAACTTCAGGATGTTCAAACTTTTTTTGATCATATGATGATAAATTAAATATTAAATCAGTCTTTGAACTCTTCTTCATGTTTCAAAATAAAGTTCTGATCTTTGTGTCGTAGATACTTCGAGTGTCATCAAAGACCAGAACCAGAAATAAACGTCTGATTATGCTTTTATTTTGGCGGGATGTGTTACCTCCATGACCAGCTGATGGGCGCGGGACACCAGGGTGAGGCCGTTGGCGTGGTTGAAGGTTTCAGAGATGTCCTGTCCGAAGGTGTAGCCAGCACCTCGGGGGGAGATTCCCCACCCGCCGCGATCGTCGGGGTCTGACCAGAGCAGGTCACACATCGGGCCCTGACGGGGAGAGAGAGGAGGGCGGGGTTAACCTTTCAGGCGTGGACTCAGCGCTGACTTCCTGTTAGATCAGAGTGTGTACCTCATGTGGGACTTCCTGCAGGCGGTCCAGAGCTCGTATGTGATCCAGAGTGTCTATGGAGGGAGACAGACCTCCGTGCAGACAGAAGATCTGAAACAGAGAGCACACCCCGTGAACAACACTTCATCTTTACACCCGGTTAGAAAACAAGCGCTCCCGGCTCGGCGTCCTCACCTGTCCGTCCACCAGCGCGGTCAGCGGCAGGTAGTCGAACAGGTCTGTGAAGTACTTCCACACGTTGGCGTTGCCGTACTTCCTCAGGCACTCGTCGTAGAAGCCGTAGACCTGCGTGATCTGCCGCGACTCGTGGTTCCCTCGCAGGATGGTGATTCGCTCCTGGAAACGAACCTGAACCAGGAAATATCAATTAACACTGATCACAACAAACTGAAGAAAGATCTGAGTTATCGGACAAAACACGACATCGCTGTGGGCACGTGATGAACATGTCCATCATCATCGATTCATCTGATCAGTATTTTAATGAACTGATTCAGATTTAGCGGCCTCAGCGTCCTGTCAGAGGAACATTCATCATCAAACTGTTGCAGATTCATTTTCTGTAAATACTTTGAGAACTTATTTATGGAGCCGTGTTTGGTTCTATGTGCTGACCCGTCACAGATCGTGACTTCATCTTTAAACACGGCGCTTTCAACTCCGATTCAGTAAAATGTAGAAGTGAGAGTCGTGTTAACATGACTCAGCGTGTTGTGGTCAGCTGATTAACACACACGTCCACGAGGAAACGTTTAACGTGTTCAGATTTACAGGACGATGTTCGTCGCTCATGTTTAACGTGGACTCCACTCCACAAACAGTTTGCTTCATTTCAAACAGACGAGTCATTTTTTAAAATGTGTCTAAGTTTAAACGGTCAGCTGACGACGCTTCGACACGTCCACAGACAATAAATCCTCCCAACGTGTCGACCTGCTGAAGAGGTCTGAACAAAAATCTACGTCAGGTTATTTTTAGGCGTGTTGAAGCAGACGATGAGTTCCATGGACTTCTAATAAACTCAAAGTGTTGATATGATCAGCTGACAGACGCTTTATGAACTGAGATCTGTCTCCTGAGTTCACGTCATGACGTCCACAGAAAACCTGTGTGTGTGTGTGGAAACGTGACGGTGCGTTCAGGTTCATTTGTTCAAACAGGAGAATGTCTGAGGTCCCTGAAGTGGACACACAGCTGCTGCTGGATTAAACACACAGAGAGGAAACACTATTAGAATTTTAATAAGAACTTCGTGTTTGTTTCCATCTTTCCGGAGCGTCGCTGTCAGTCTGAGCAGTTCGAGGTTCATCATTGTCCAGGAGGTGAACTGGAACCACGACATGATCCGGGTCTGTACGGACCAAGCCGGCGCCGCACACTCATGGAGTCATTCTAACCAGGACACCTCACCGGGCGCATCTCCGTCACGTCACGGCTGATTTGGCTCGAGACCTTTTCCCGCCGCGTGTTGACGTGTTCGGTTTTATGTGCTTTTAAATGTTTAAATATGCTACAAACTTAAAGTCTGTCTTTTGTCTGTTGGCTGTTTTATTTTGAAAATCAAGCAGATTCTCTATGCCGTTTCTGTGTGTGACTTCCTGTCGGCTCGCAGCTTCTCGTGTGGTGTCAAATATTTACAGAGCGTCCTTGATTAGCATCGTCGACCTCAGCGCTCATTAGAGAGACACCAATAAAAGGTTTGAATGTTGACACGATGTCGTGCACGTGAAGAACAAAACAATACCACCTTAACACCGCCTTAACATCACCGTCTGTCTGTCTGCTGTGTTAACGTGTTGCCATGGTGCCCGGCGAGCGTTTACCTTTAACGTGACGAGCAGCGTGACCGTCTCCACGGAGTAGTAGCCTCTGTCGACGTAGTCCCCCATGAACAGGTAGTTGGTGTCGGGAGACTTGCCTCCAATCTTAAACAGCTCCATCAGGTCGTGGAACTGACCGTGAACGTCACCGCACACCGTCACCGGGCATCGCACCTGAAGGAGACGAGGAACAACCAATGAGACGTGAGTGACATCATCAGATCATCACATGACATGCGGCTTGATGTTGAATCAGCTGATTGAAGCAGAGGTGTGTAACTGTGTGTAATCGCTTCTTTAATGAAGGACGACCACTTTAATTAAGAAAGTAATATTAATATTTAATAAAGCTCTGGAGGAAGTCAGAGTCAGTCAATTAGTCCAGAATCAGCCTTCACAGTCAAACAGGATGTTTCTGTCAGGGCACAGTTAGTTGGTACAACTCGTGGTTTGCGGCCCTGCAGGAGGCCACAAAATGACTCTACAAAGTCTGAGTGCTTCGTTCTGATCTTTGACTCTTTCAGGATGATTCAAATCATTTACAGAGTTTACAGTCCTTCACGGAGGATTACTGTCTAATTACTGATCTGAACTTAATTTAACGTAAACATGAATCAGCTGTTCGTCCTGTAAACTCGCCGACACGTGAAGAGTTTGAATGTTTATTATGTTATAATGTTTATTATGCAGCTCAGCTGAGACTCAGTTTGTGGTGTAAACAAGGTGTGATACTGTTGGCTGCAGACGTGTTCAGCTCACACACAGCAGAGGAGCGCTGAACGTCACCAAGAGTTACATGGGGAGGGGACTGTGCTCAGGAGGTAGAGCGGGGCGTCCACTAATCAGATGATCGGTGGTTCGATCCCGGCTCCTCCAGTCTGCATGTCAAAGTGATACTGAAGCCCAAACTGCTCCCCGTGAGGCGCTTTGGATAAAAGCGTCAGCTCAACGACTAAACGTAGATTTTACTTCAGTCATTAGAAAAGAAAGAACAAACTGTTTCATCATGAACGTGACTTCCCGTCTCAAACGTTTGATTTTAGTTCTCCTTCTGACATTTGGAGTCGTGTCACCGTCCTGATGAACCTTTAATCAGCTGACATGTAAATAAAGGCATTGTGGGAACTCACCTCCTGAACGTTGGACTCCTTGGTCAGGATCTCTTTAGCCTGCAGGCGACACAAACACAGATTCATTCATTATTTTCAGTAAAACACACCTCGGACATAAATAACACACGCGCGCGCGCACACACACACACACACACACACACACACACAGTGACTGAGTGGTTATTTTGAGGTGACCTCACAGGACACCGTACTGTCTGAACGCACCAAAATCACCAAGCTGATGATTTCTAATGGCTCGTTAATGATCATCTGATCGTGTCGTCTGTTTCCAGCTGCATGTTTTTTTTATTTTCCCACTTTTTATTTAAAGAAGTGACGCGCATGAGCCAGAACATGTCGCAATATTCTCACACACACACACACACACGTTTCTGTCCACTTTAAATGTCAATAACACAAAAATATTCAGTGCAGACATCAAACCTTCACCTGTAAACAGGATCTGCTTACAGTTCAAACTGAGCTTCGCTCCATTCACTGAGCTCACAGTGGGACTGCTGTGAGCTCACCTGTCCTGTCTGTTACCGTACTGACGCGTTAGGCTCGTGTTGGACCTCGGATCAGGCTGAGGTGACGCCTCAGGTTCATGATCGATACAGACAGGGCGCGGTGCGCGTCATGTCACGTACATGTTACTGATTAACATCTAACACACAAACAACGTTCATCTAACGTTGAATTGTCGTTAAAGTCTGTGCGCGTGAATGCCGCCCCCCCGTTAATAAACTGGCTGTTGGCGGGCTCCGTCTATTTGCTGCTAACGGGGTTAGAAAACATGAATTTTCGGCCCCGTCCGTCCGGAGTCGACGGTTGTTCGATAAACGTCCGTGTTAGCCGACCTTTAACGGCTTCACGATGACTGTAGGAGTATTTAACAGCTACGGGGGGGCGAAACAGAAACAAGCCCGGGATGACTGGTCGAAAACCGGGGGCAAAAGAAAAAATAGCCGGGGCCTCGCCGTGACTGCATTCCAGAAATTAGTCGGAGCCACCAGCCCACAATCTAGGCCAAAGCGAGGCCGACCGAGGCTGAACAAACCCCGGACTGTTGGAGCTCACTTACCTTCTCGCAGAGTGTCCGGACCTGGTTCTCCGATAGCTGCTTGCATTCGTTTAGCTGTTCGATCCATTGGTCTAACTCTTTAGTGAAGGATTTGTCCTCCATGACAGCCGCGGTAGCTCGCTAAGCTAAGCTGTGTTAGCTCCCTGAAGAAACAAACGGGCCTGTGTTAGCTTAGCTGTTAGCCTCTTTTTTTTCTCGTATTGTTAACCCGATCCGGTCCCGCCAAATCGGTTTGGAAATCAACGATAAGACCTGAAATTAACGAGCCGTTCAGTCAACTTCTATCATGATAGATCATCGATGTTGAGTTACCGACGGTAAAAAACGGTTTATCTCTACCGGGGGAGTGAAAAGGGTCGAATGTCCCCGATGCGACAGACCGGAGCGGCAGAAGGCAGCGGCGTCGCAGCGGCTAGCCGATTTGCTAAAAGAGCTAGCTACAATAACATCCGGGCATTTCAGCAGCAGCAGCGCGCAGACTCCGCACAGCAGCGACACCACCTGGACAGACCGCGAACTACAGACAGACAGGTACACACATCAGAATAACACAGGAGTCAACCCGTGATAAACATCGACACATAAACTATATAACTAATAATAACTGACTGTTGAAATAAAAATGTTTTATAAAAAATATATAGAACTACAAATGGGGATAAAGAGCTGTGTGCAGTTAAATGAGGCTCAGGAATGAGACTGACAGAGAGATATTTGTCTCCACATCGACCCCGTCGATGGACACAGGGTGGAGAGGCGCTTTGTTCCTCCCGTACTCCCCCTCCGGGCCACCGTTGATGCAGCCAACTATCTAAACTACGAGAAGTTTGCGGTTATTTGTACCGAGAAGTTTTAACATTCTGAACATTGTTTTATCACCAACATGCTTAGAAACATGTTTTTGACATGTTCCAGCAGAGGCGAGTGGTTGCACAACTTCCTGTAACACCGGCGGCGCACTCGGTGCGGTGAATGAAGCGCACCGCCTGCTGGTCAGCAGCGCGTCAGTGTGCGTGCGCAGCGGCCGTATGGCGGCGTGTTTTACGGCCCGAATCAAACCGAGTCCTTAGGTGGCTGAGGCCGAACCGTGCGAAGGCGAACACCCAGACCAGACAAACCAGGCTAACTATGGCTCACCTCACTGAAAACCCCGCGGACAAAGAGAGGTGGGTACATCCACGAGCTAACCTGTTAGCCTAGCCGAGCTAAAGCTAAAGCTAACTTAGCTCTCTGTTGAAGTCGCACTGAAGATTTGTCAATTTAAGAACAACTCGATCTGTTTGCGCTTTAAACCAGCTTATTACACGCGACTGTACCAAATATATAAACCACGAAGAGGCTGTCTTCTAATCGGGTTAGATTAAGTCGAGTTTTAACTTAATTAAACAAAAAAAATGTTTGTTTTTTTTGGTGCAAACCTCGACGACGAGCTAGCTACTTAAGCTAACACGTTTAGCTTAATAAATGATATTTACCTCCACATTTAACCTTTATAAACATCAATATTTGAATAAATGTGTCAGAAACTAAAATGTTTAATTGGTTTGACTTCGTTTACACTTAGTTTGTCCCTTCACTCTCCCTGTAGTGGCCCCTCTGTAGCATGACGTGTATAAAAACTGCTCCGACAGTTTGTCCGTCAAATATTTAAATAATGTTTAACTTAATATTTACTCATCAGTCAGTCAGGACAGAGT
Organism: Protonibea diacanthus; assembly: GCA_028641955.1. Classification (NCBI taxonomy): domain Eukaryota; kingdom Metazoa; phylum Chordata; class Actinopteri; family Sciaenidae; genus Protonibea; species Protonibea diacanthus. The sequence goes on from CM053985.1 coordinate 26,312,329, forward strand.
TACGCCACAGTGAAGTTAAGAAACTGATGAATCATCAAGTAATCTGATTACTTTTTCTGTTCATTTCTGTGACGTCCCCGCAGACTGTCTAAAACCTGGACGTAGTCTCTGTGACATTCCCGCAGACCGTCTAAAACCTGGACGTAGTCTCTGTGACATTCCCGCAGACTGTCTAAAACCTGGACGTAGTCTATGTGACATTTCCGCAGACTGTCTAAAACCTGGACGTAGTCTCTGATGTCCCTCATTGAGATGTTTCTGAGTCAGTGAATCGTCTTCGGTGTCTTTCAGGTTCATCTGTGTCTATCCGATCTACATCAACAGTAAGAAGACGCTGGCTGAAGGACGAAGGATCCCCACAGAGAAGGTTACACTCTGTCCTCTCCACACTTTTCATGTAGTTATCGTGTAGCCAATGCTAACGTTGCTAACAGCTGATGTCTTGTCTCCAGGCTGTGGAGAATCCGTCCTGCGCTGAGATCAGAGACGTCCTGATGGCTGCGGGACTCAACGTCTACGTGGAGGTAAAAAAAAATAAGAACGAGTCGCTGAAGACAGATGACGCCAAATAAACGCATCATCATGGGTTAAAGTGACATCACTGTGACATCACTGTGACATCACTGTGCGTTACAGAACAAAATGCACCCCAGGGAGTGGAACAGAGACGTCCAGTTCAGAGGTCGTGTCCGGGTCCAGGTGAAGCAGACTGACGGCAGCTTCTGTCAGGAGAAGTTCACCTCACGTGAGTCCAAATATTACCAAAATAAAGCACAGTGTCAGCCCAGCATCATCACGAGTTAACAGACGCTGATTGTCGTCTTTGTTCCGTCCCTTCAGGTAAAGACGTGATGTTCTATGTCGCGGAGATGATCCCCAAACTAAAGACTCGCACTCAGAAGAGTGGAGGAGGAGACACGAGCTCTCAGCAGGGAGAGGGAGGAAAGAAGAGCAAGAAGAAGAAGAAGTAGACACTGACATGTTTGTTTTTATTTTAATTTCTTTTTAAATTAATCAGAAGTCTCGCTGATCGTTCAGACGAGGCTGGACTCTTTTTGTTTCAAGGTTTTTTGTTATTAGACTTTCAGAATAAAAGTTTTTATTTGTATGGAAGCTGCTCACAGAGGAGTGTCACGAGTGTCTCTGTCAATAAACACTTTGTTTTCTCGCCTCTTTGTGCTTTAATCGGAGCAAACCAACCTCAAAGATTAAAAGACGGAGTCAGTATTTTATTTTGAACTTTTCTAAATGTTGTTTCCTGTTAAGACTTAGCTGGAGCTGATCGTTGCATCAAAATGAGCTTCAAACGCAGGAAAGTAAAAGTACAAAAGTATGATCAGGAAAATGTAATCAGAGTATCTGTGTGCTGGGACGATGTCATTCTGTGCTGCAGGAGCCTGGCAGGTGGAGCTGCAGCCCCATCACCAGGTGCAGCACACCTGAGGAAGCTGCAGTGGGAGGCCATAAAGCAGGCCTTGGCTCACTTCTCGCTCTCACCTGGCTGCCCACCTGACTGCTCCTTTGTTTGTGTTTGGTGATATACCACTATCTACCTGTTTGATTAAATTCATCTTATTAGTAGACTTCGCATGGCTTCCCTTCTTTGTCACAGGTTGTTACAAATGGGGGCTCGTCTGTTTGAGTGCTCTGTATATTTAGTTTGGAACTAGTACTATTTCCATCATGTCTGTACTCTCTTTGACTAATGTACACTAGGAAAAGTTTGGGGCGTGCGTGAAGAAGAAAAGAGTGAGGTTAGGATCAGGACTGTTTGCCCTGAGTTTGTAATATGATATTAAATCAGCTAAGCACTAATGCTGGGAAGACAGACAAACTACTTTATTTGTCCCTGCAGGGAAATTCTTGATTCTTGTGTTGCAGCCACAGTTTGACAACAAAACAGGCATCGACTGTGTGACCAGAGGTGGAAATGAAAATATACAACATAAATTTACTTATGTAACATTCGCAGTATAAATACAATTTAAAGTCAGTGATATTCAGAATATACAAAGAGAAATATAGATGAACTCTGAACACTGCACCTGGTCAGAGGGTTAGTCAGTGCAAGTTATGAATCCACATCCATTATCAGCTGTTACAGTCTCCTGTCCCTGCACAGGTGAGTCGTTACACAGTGTCATACAGCAGGTAGGAATGACTTCCTGTCCTTTATACAGTGGAGCTGTGTGTACTCTTCCACATCAACATGAATTCATAATAATGACGAAGCAGATAGTTCTTTAAAGAAAATGAATCCTGTGTGTGTGTGTGTGTGTGTGTGTGTTTAAACCGTTTCAACAACTCGTTTTGGCTCGTTTTTCTGGTTGCTAAGGAACTGGACGCCTCTGGTGGTTGCTAGGGGGCGGGGCTTAGCGGCGAGTTGCCTTTCAAGTGTCGTGACGTCATTCGAACGATCAAAGGCAACAACCCGTGAGAGGCTGCAGCACAAAGTGAAGATCTGAGTTCAGACTTTTCTGAATACTTTCACAACACAGCGAGGACTCAAACAGGATTACAAACTGTCTGTACCAACAAGTCAAACAGGGATTACAGACCATCAGTTTCAAGCACACGAACAGGGATTACAAACTTCTGGAGCTATGGATCCAAAAAACAGTAATCATGAACAGGACCAGGAATTTCCACTGGCCACAACAGAGACTCTTCGCCCTCTTGTGCAGCTGTTCCTGGCCCAGCTGACAGCAGCACAGTGGGCCGGTGTTGGATCTGGTGCTCTGGATGAGAAGACAGAGAATGTCATCACAGAGTTGTGTGTAGACCTTGTCAACACGATGTCTACACGCATCTTTCACTTATTCAAGACACATTTAGCTCCTCTTAAGTCCACAGAATTGATTTCTGAAGAGGAAGTCCAGCAGTTTCTGGGGGACTCGATCACAGAGACCTTTGAGTCTGTGACCGGTGGAGAGATTCCAAGAAAGAGTGCTAGAAAAGTTAGGGAGATTGTTACCAGAGAGATCACAGAGAGATTCACCCACAGCTTCCACTGCAGAGGGGAAGTAAGGTGAACCACAGCCACTAAAGGCTCAACGCTCACCCGCAGGCTGAGAGTTATGGTGAAACACGTGGGCCCGGGATGTTAAAGGACTGCAGGGGTGGCAGCCACGTGCAACTAGTGATCTAAACTGTTGATTCACAAAGTCAAGAAACAGCAGGAACTTCACAAAGTCTTCTGAGATCTCACAGACTCCAGCTCTGGTCTCACAAGAAGTGTCTTCTCAGGGACCGCAAGATGTTTCTGATCATGGACCAGTTTATCTTGGAAACTGAAGAACATGTTGCACAGCATTAGAGGAGGCTGTTCCTTCAGGACCAGAGGAGGACGTTGCTGCCAGAGCTTCATCAACAGTACTACTGAAACTGTCATGAAGATCTTGTCAGAACAGACGAATGTTACAGACGTTGTATACAATGCTGATATTTCTGAAGAGGAACACTTGGAGATGATGTCTAGCATCATCGGCTGACACCAATGAGGCTGCATCAGATATCGCAAGCTTCATATGGTCAAACAGAGAAGCATTTGGCCTTAATAGAGACGTGCAAGGCTCACCAGCAACATGTGCTCCTCCTTGTATGATATATACTGCTGGAAAATTTCGGCAAATAAAATCACATTCCTATCACCCGAAAATCCCAATACTAAAGAGTCTTCATCTGCTTCTGTAGCAAAGCTAAGAAGCATGCTAAGCCATGGCCGTACAAAGGAGACACCACTGGATGTCCTAGTACCGGAGGCAACTGAGGTGATTCAGACTTGGATCCCACCTGATAACCAGGAGAAGTGCATCTACAAAGAGATGATGCAGCGCAGCACCTATGAAGTAGCACAGATTGATGTCTCAGAAGCTTGGGGAAGCCATTCAACAACTTTAGACCAAACCATGCAAGCTCGAGAAACCATCGCCCATCATTGGAACAGAAGTTGACAAACTTATGAGGACCATGTATAACTGTCAACCAACAGGTTGTCCAGATTAAAAAGCACAACCGCTATGAGGAGTGAGTTTCAAAAGATCAAGATGGGTGATAAATCTTCCAGAGCTCACTGAAGAGGAACCTGTTCCTGAAGAGAACCCAGGAACCGCAGCACCACCTACTACCACTGAGCCAGATGTCAACGATGGGCGAGGAAGATGTTCTTGTCACAACTGCCAACGACTCAAGACCACCTTCCATCACTGAGCGAACCTGATGTCAAATGATGATGAGGAGGAGGAGGATATCTCTATCACAACTGCCACGACTCAAGACTATCTTCCATCATTGTTATACCAGCTTTCGCAATGATGAGGAGAGGAGTGGAGGAGAGTGACATCTCTATCACACCTGTCATCAGGAACGACTTCCATCACTGCCGAGACTAAAGTCAGTGATGAGATGAAGAGGATGAAGTCATCAATGAAGAGGACGACACACCTGAGGTGGTACCACCTAACATTACTGCCAAACAACCTCAGTCAACTGAACGTGAAGACCTGTTTATGTGTCAATGGTGTCGGCAGTCCTGAACCAGATTGTCAAAAAAATGCCAGCACTCACATTACACAGTCCAATGAGAACATCATGGACATGTCATCGGCACTGGTACTCATGCTGTGCACCAAACTGGCAGGCTCTGATTTTGTCAAGCCGCGGTGATAGTAAAATCAAGAAAAACCAAGGGCAGTGCACAAAGAGCTGTGTAAAAGATGGGCAGCAAAGTGGATCGTGGCAATGAACCTGCTGTCAAAGGACCTACCATCTCCACGGTAGTATGTCAACGAGACTTATACAAGGCACCTAGAGCAGTTTCCCAAAAAGACCGTGGAAGGGTTCTTTCAACTCTTCTTCAAGATCGTGTCTGCTATTCAGAGCCTGCTTCACACATGGCTGAAAAAGCCTGCTGTGAAATAGAACGACGACACCTGAAGTCCCACTGTATCCAGCTGAACATCGCTACCTGCCTCGGGCCGCTCGTAGCATTGAGTGTTCAACCTGGATATGATGCAGGACTTCAGGTCTCATAGGTCGGCACAGGTGCCTTTTTTGTTCAACACTGTGGCCTTGTAACAACAGTAAGGTCACAGTGTCGCTGTGGTTTTCTCCGAGTGCTTCGGTTTCTCCACGTTTAAATAATAACAAAAAAACCCCAGAGTAACATCTTATCCCATAGGTCTGCACAGGTGCTTTACTGTTCACTGCTCACAGCTATAAGGTCAGCGTTCAACTCTGGACCTTGACCTCGTAGCTGTGAGGGGTGAACACATGCCCACGGTGGTTTCCTCCGAGTGCTTCGGTTTCTCCACGTTTAAATGAACAAAAAAACAGCCCCAGAGCAACATCAACCTGGATATGATGCAGCACTTCACTGTGGCCTTGCAACAACAGTAAGGTCACTGTGTCGCTGTGGTTTCCTCCGAGTGCTTCGGTTTCTCCACAGATTTTAAATTCTAAAAAAATAAAATCATATAAAATATGATCAAAAAATAATCAAAAACATATTTCTGTCTTAAAATATTCATTTTCTTTGTGACTCAGGTTAAAGTTCTGCTGATGGAAAAACAACATTAAATTAAGACTATAATGTTTGATACCTCTGTTTAACATCCTGATTTTTTTTAGCATGATCTCATATTTGGAATATCAACAAGTTTATGAAATTAAGTGTCAAAATAAGATAAGATAAGATGGACTTGAATGATCCCACATCAGGGGTAGTTCACTTGTTGCAGTAGCTCATATACTCAGGATGGCCTTGGCGTGTCATCGAGCCACCCACAAACCCTGGACTGAAAATTGGTGAAAAACTGATTTAACCTCTGACTCCACATTTCAGTAATATATCGTTCAAAGTATTTTAACGTGTTTTCAGCAGCTATTTTACAACATATTTAATGAGTTTGGAAAGAAATCTCAGAATTGTCTTTACACAGACTTTAAAAATCTTGCGCACCTGCTCCGTCACAGCCAATCAAATGCACTGATCTCTGATAGCTTCCAACTCCCGGAAGTGACGTAGTGACTGCAGTTACCTGGCAACACTGTTGCGGCTTCATCAACGTCTCTAACAGTTGAACCGTCCCCGGCGTGCTTCGTGGGTTAACGCCATTAATGGCCGCCTCTCTGATAGACCCTAGCCGGGCTCCGGTGGCCTTCGGCCGGCGAGCTGTCCCGCAGCTGTTCGAGGAGCTCCAGCAGCGTCCGGAGGCGGTGCGCAGACAGCGGGCTCTGAACTCACTGTGCGACCTGATGCACACCCCGGAGCGGATCTACCAGACCGTCCACGGGGGTCAGTCCGAGTCCACAGCCATGAGAAGGATACTATGATGACAGGAGTACTTGTAGTTTAGGAGTATTTCTACTTGTACTCGATTACATCTCATCTTTAAAACTTCAGTACTTCAGTATTTTTACAGAACAGTATCAGCACTTTTAGTACAAATTTAAGTTCATTTCTGAACAATAAATGTATGTAAAAATGTTTTATTCAGGTATAAATGTAAAACACAGACACAGGAAGAGGAAATGATCTTCTTCTTCTGCAGGTTTTCTGGAGCACTTCAAAGTTTTGTTTCAGGATGAAGATGCAAACGTGAGAACGAAAACATGCGACCTGCTTCATGTGCTGACCTCACACAGCGTGGGCAGGTAAATGTGCAGACAGACAGGCAGACAGACAGACTGACAGGCAGGCAGACAGACAGACAGACTGACAGGCAGGCAGGGAGACAGACAGACAGACAGACTGACAGACAGACTGACAGGCAGGCAGGGAGACAGACTGACAGGCAGACAGACTGACAGGCAGGCAGACAGACAGACAGACAGACTGACAGACAGACTGACAGGCAGACAGACAGACAGACTGACAGGCAGACAGACAGACAGGCAGGCAGAGAGACAGACAGACAGACTGACAGGCAGGCAGACAGACAGACTGACAGGCAGGCAGACTGACAGGCAGGCAGGCAGACAGACAGACTGACTGACAGGCAGGCAAAGAGACAGACAGACAGACAGACAGACTGACAGGCAGACAGACAGACAGACTGACAGGCAGACAGACAGACAGACTGACAGGCAGAGAGACAGACAGACAGACATGAATAATAATAAAGTGGTAGTAGCAGCTTTCAAAATACTTCAACATGCCTCTTTTATCTGTATTCATGTCGTGAATTAAACAACATCAGCTGTTGATGATGATTGATGATTCAGCCTCCAGGTCTTTAAACATGGATTCAGAATCATTTCAAGAAATCAGATCTCTGAGTTTTAAAAGCTTCATTAAAACAGTGTGACGGTGACGAGCATCCACTACGAACATTTGGTCCAAACGAGTTGAAGCACAGAGGGAAGCAACCTGATAATCAGCTTGTATAGATAGATGCTTTACTGCAGACTTACATACATGGATACACCACAACATAACCCTGTCACCCTGTCTCGTGTGCATAGCTCCCCCCTGTGACGGTTACCAGGGTGCTTTGTTGAGATACACACCTCCTGCCGTAGCGAGCACGTTTACAGGTCAGGCCCCTGAATCTGATGGAAGCAGTGTGAATGATGAGCTGAGGGGGGGCTGCCGGGGTCGTGTGCTATGCTGAGTGCTCTGTGTGCAGTGGCATTGTTGATGTCTGAGAGGAGACCGAAGAGTGTCAGCATGTTCTTATCTGAGGCAGGTAACATGATGAAGAAGCAGGTTGAAGAGGAGAGGATGACAGGAACAGAGGGGTCTTTGTTTTCTTTGTGGATTATGAACATTCATGGACGTGTTGATGATCAGTTTGTTTTCTTGACGTTCAGTTCCAGATGACTGATGGAGTCAGTGTCACTGAGGAGTGTGTAAGTATGTCAGTGTCATCAGAGTGTTTAATATATGCAGTGACAGGTGCAGTCTTTGGAGTACAGCGTGAACAGAAACGGGCTCAGGACACGACCCTGTGGGAGTCCTGTGTTGGAGTGGAGAGATGTTGAGGTGGTGGAGTCATCAGCTGATCAGCTGATGACACTGGATGGTGTTAAAATATATATGAACATGCAGCAGTGTGTGAGGAACACCAGTGATGAGTCAGAGCTGCAGCTAGTCCTAAATCTGATGACACACGGTGAACTGAACACAGACATGATGTCCAAAACATCCCATTAGAATACAGGCGTTTAAAGGATATAACGCTGGTGAAACGTTGGTGAAACGCTGGTGAAATGTTGGTGAAACGTTGGTGAAACGTTGGTGAAATGTTGGTGAAACGTTGGTGAAATGTTGGTGAAACGCTGGTGAAACGCTGGTGAAACCTTGGTGAAATGTTGGTGAAACGTTGGTGAAATGTTGGTGAAACGTTGGTGAAACGTTGGTGAAATGTTGGTGAAACGCTGGTGAAACCTTGGTGAAACCTTGGTGAAATGTTGGTGAAATGCTGGTGAAACGTTGGTGAAACGTTGGTGAAACGTTGGTGAAACCTTGGTGAAACCTTGGTGAAACGTTGGTGAAATGCTGGTGAAACGTTGGTGAAACGTTGGTGAAAGTTGGTGGAACGTTGGTGAAATGTTGGTGAAACGCTGGTGAAACGCTGGTGAAATGCTGGTGAAACGTTGGTGAAACGCTGGTGAAACGTTGGTGAAACGTTGGTGAAACGCTGGTGAAACGCTGGTGAAACGTTGGTGAAATGCTGGTGAAACATTGGTGAAACGTTGGTGAAACGTTGGTGAAACGTTGGTGAAACATTGGTGAAACGCTGGTGAAACGTTGGTGAAACGCTGGTGAAACGTTGGTGAAACGCTGGTGAAACGCTGGTGAAACGTTGGTGAAACGCTGGTGAAACGCTGGTGAAACGTTGGTGAAACGCTGGTGAAACGTTGGTGAAATGTTGGTGAAACATTCGTGAAACATTGGTGAAACGCTGGTGAAACGTTGGTGAAACGTTGGTGAAATGTTGGTGAAATGCTGGTGAAACATTGGTGAAACATTGGTGAAACGCTGGTGAAACATTGGTGAAACGCTGGTGAAACGTTGGTGAAACGTTGGTGAAACATTGGTGAAACATTGGTGAAACGCTGGTGAAACGTTGGTGAAACATTGGTGAAACGCTGGTGAAACGCTGGTGAAACGGTGAAATGCTGGTGAAACGCTGGTGAAACATTGGTGAAACGTTGGTGAAATGTTGGTGAAACGCTGGTGAAACATTGGTGAAACATTGGTGAAACGCTGGTGAAACATTGGTGAAACGCTGGTGAAATGCTGGTGAAACGTTGGTGAAACATTGGTGAAACATTGGTGAAACATTGGTGAAACGCTGGGTTCTTTCGTGTCTCCTCCTTGCAGACAGGCCCTCCTCTCCTCCTCCCTCCTGCCTCCTCTGTCTCAGCTGCTGGATGACCCATCGTCCTCCTGCAGGAGGAGCGTCCACCGAGTGCTGAACCGCCTCACTCTGCTGCCTGCAGGTAAACTCACCTGGACCGAGTCCAGACTGCAACGTCAGATTCTGAGGAGGCCGAGGCCAAAGTTTCTGGTCTGCAGGAGTCAGTGTGATGGTCTGACCTGGATTTCTCCCCCCGTAGGAGCAGACGCTCTCCTCACTCTGGTCCCTAAACTGATGCTGAAGCTCCGACAGGAGGAGGAGGAGGAGGAGGTGCAGGTGCTGATCCTCTCCACCCTCAGCTCCTGCTCCTATCAGGACCCTCGGCCGGCTCTGGCCAACGACGGCGTCTCTTTGCTGGGCCACAACCTCTCCCATCGCTCCACCGACATCCGCAGGGAGGCGGCCGACGCCCTGATGGCCCTCAGGTGACACTTCAACTCCTTTCACCGCTTCAGTCTGCACGTCTGTCTGAGGTTCTGATCCAGTCTGCTGCTTTAGTGTTTGCAGGGACGGGAAGGAGCAGGTGTGTGAGCAGAAGTTACTTCCTGTCCTGGTGGGTCTGCTGCAGGATGAAGACATGGAGGTTCAGGTGAATGCTGTGGGAGTCATCATGTTCACTGTGACCATCACCACAGGTACAGACGCTCTAACATCAACAAATAAACCAGATAAATCAGTAATGGTCCTGGGACATTGTACTGAGTAGTAAAGATAATTCTAGCTGATTACCTGGAAGTCTTTTTAGATTTTTAAAACCTGTAGTCATGGGTGTCACCTGACAGAAGATTTCTCCGTTGAGCCTTTTAGTGTCAACTTGATCTTCTCAAGTTGCGGGGAGTATCTAGGAAGTATCTCAGATGAGCGTTTTGTAGTCCATCTTCTGGACTTTGTATTTTTTCCACAGATCACGTCAATAACATTCACCGTCGCTTCATGACGTCGTCTAGTGTCAGAGCAGTTGACTCCTAACTCCTTATCACCTCTCCTTCACATCTTTCCTTATGACCTTGTGACGTTTTCCATCGAGACCAAGGAAAAGTGGTTAGGAAAGGACTTAGGAGCTGATTTTCTTGACTATTCAACCGTACCCTTAGAGTCAGAATAAAATCTGTTTGTTTGAGTGAATATTAGCAGTCAGTTCACGAGATAATCAGTAGGTGGCGCCACTTCACCTGTCAGAAACCAGAAGAAGAAGGCGCAACAAGATGACAAACAGGAAACAGGAAGTGAACCGGACTTTTACTGCAGGACGCCTCCAAAAAACAAAACTGCACCATGTGACTTCTCCTGACCAATCAGGAGAGAGCAGAGGTGTCACTGAGTGTCCTTGTCCTGCAGGGAAGCAGCAGTGTCTGGATCTGGACGTCCTCCCCATCCTCCTCGACTTTGTGCCCAAGAAGAAGGAGGAGGAAGAGGAGAAGGATGAGGAGAGGAGGAGGAGGAGGAAGGCCCTCGTGTTGTACTCCCTGCGGGCTCTGACCGCCCTGGCTGAAGCTCCGCACGGCCGGCTCCTCCTGCTGGAGCAGCTCCCCGTGCTGGAGGCGAGGAGTGAGTCTGCAGAGGAGGACCAGGACATCAGGAGGAGCGCTCAGAGCGCCATCGATGTCATCACCTGGACTCCATGAGACCTCCGGCCTCCAGAGATACTAAGACAATAAAAGAATTAACGTTTATCTTATGAATCTTTATTATTTATGACTTTCATGATCCCCAGAGGATGAACCAGAATGAACACAGATGTTTCTAGTGCCACGTCTCAATAAATACTGAGCTAACATGAGCTAACAAACTGAGCTAACATGAGCTAACAGCAGCTAACAAACTGAGCTAACATGAGCTAACAAACTGAGCTAACATGAGCTAACAAACTGAGCTAACATGAGCTAACAGCAGCTACAGCTGTCAGTTTACTTCACTGTCCATCATAAACTCTGTAAATCAGAGTTGAGGCGCAGCAGCTGGAAGACATCAGATGAAATGAAATCATTGTTGTGCAGCTTGTGTAGCAGCGTGCTCACAGTCTGAGGTGTGTTTGTCCTCAATAGAGTCGAGTTGTGCTGAATAGAGTTTCCTCTCTGACCTGCTGCTGTCAATGAAGCTGCTCTTCACTCAAATTAAGGCCAGCGGTTCAGATCACAAACATGAAGACACATGAATGAAGCTGACCTCTGAACACGGCCTGATGCTGCAGGCGCTGAGCAAACACACCATGTACGACAGGAAGCAGAGCCGGGGAACATTATTTAACTTAATCCATTTAATTCTAAACTAAAACCGCTCTCTTAATGTTAGCATCTCTCTGTCCATACAAGTCAAGTCAAGTGTATTGTTGATGCTGCCAAATGTACAGTAACGTGTCCATTACATGAAATACAGACATGAAATATAAAGAATATATACAAGTTTAAAGAGATTTACAAAAATACAGCAAATCTAAAAATATAGAACCAGTGTGAAAATATCAGAAATAAAAGATGCAGCATTGACTGCACACTGTGAAGAAACAGCAGCAGGTTTGTACAGCCCAACTCCAAAAACTGGCACACTGTAAAATGTTTGTTAAAACTGAAACATGTCATCGTTTCATTTGGGTCAGAAAAACAAAAATAATCAATAATCCTGATGAGAGAACAGAAAAACCTGAAAGTTCAGGATGTAAGAGTGTCACACACACACACACACACACACACACACACACAGTGTTGCACTGTCATGTTTAACTCCCCCACTGCTGCAAATGGACTGGTCCAAAGAGAGAGAGAGAGAGAGAGAGAGAGACGGGGGGCACTGCTGCTATCACACACACACACACACACACACACACACACACACACACACACTCGGACTATATTTGGGACTGCTGCACGCGCTGAGAAACAGTTGATGACGGAGCTGCTGGATGTTTGTGACAAACAGGTAAGAGCTGCTGCGGTTAACATGTTTCTGTCGTCAGAATATTTATTATATTGAATACATTTATAATACTGCTGTGTGTGTAGCATTACAGCCAGCATACTAAATGATGATGTTCAGTCAAAGTGAAGTTTGGACCCGCGCAGAGGGGGATTGCGGGTTTGTGCGGGGGTAAAACGCGGATTTTTTTAACCGGACTTCGGTCCGGCTCTCTCCCCGGCTTTGGTGCACCTTGTCCGGGGGGAGCCGGCGCTGTGACTCGCCGGGCTGCGGTGCGCCGCAGCGGGGCAGAAGAGCTCCGACGTTCCCCTCTCCCTCCTGCAGGCGTCTCTCTCTGTCTGTCTGTCTCTATGTCCTCCGTCTTAAAACATATAACACACTGTGTGTGTGTGTGTGTGTGTGTGTGTGTGTGTGTGTGTGTGTGTGTGTGTGTGTGTGTGTTATATTGGTTTAATCAGTTAGTGCGGTGGTCTGAAGTTATGTAAGAGGCTGCTGGAAAGTGAATACGCTGCGGAGGGATGGAGGGATGGAGGGATGGATGGAGGGATGGATGGATGGAGGGATGGATGGAGGGATGGAGGATGGATGGAGGGATGGAGGATGGATGGAGGGATGGATGGATGGAGGGATGGATGGAGGGATGGATGGAGGGATGGATGGATGGAGGGATGGAGGATTAAGAAGGAGGGGATGGTTTTATGTAACACCCCCCCTCCTCATCAGCATCACAACATCTGCCGGCCGGCCTCCATCCTCAAATCCTCCATCAGAGCCGCGCAGTGCCTCTAAAATGTTCCAGTAATTTCACCTGAGCTCTGTCTATCTAGACGTTTGAATGTCACACCTGTGCAGCTGAAGAGTGACAGGGGGATGGACACAGGTGATGACAGCAGGTCGGAGGTTAAACGGTACACGAGGCGCACGCTCCACCTGCTGAGCTAAAGACACGCCCACCAACCTCACCTGTGTTTACTGCTAATCAGCTGATGTTAAGGATGAAGATGTGTGTGTGTGTTCATGTGTAGAATGGTTGGTGTGTGTGTTCATGGAGGGAGGGGAGGTGTCGTCATGGAAACACTGAACAACAGGACTGTGATGTGAACTTTGTAACCGTGGTGTCCTGAATCTGGAGGTCAGAGGCTCCGTCCTCCTGAACCTTCTGTAGCTGTGAACACTGAATAATGTGGAAACAACCTGACGTCTGTCTGTGTGGCTTCAGAAACATAAAACACAGTGTAACTCCTATAATCTGTCCAGTTTATTCAAATAAAGTCAAATAATGACGGTAAAACCTGGAGAGATGTCAATAAAATATTTGAATTAAATGAAATAAGTGAACACTGTATCTGCTAAATATTGTAACTGTGGGGTAACATTAGCAATGCTAACATGCTAAAGTACAGTGCAAACATGCTAAACATTATACCTGCAAAACATTGTTGTTGTGAGCTAATGTTAGCGTTATGTTGCGTATCTAAGTACAGGAAAAGAGGAAGTTGACCGAGGCCTCCTTAACTGTGATTGGAGCACAGAGCGTAACAGGGCGGGGCTTAAGAAGTGTCACCTGTGACCGTATTTCTGGCTAATTTAAGAATTTTACATGAATGCATGAGTCACAATCACCCGGTGAGATTAAACTATTCTCACAGTGTGGGGTCAGTACTGTACCGCTCTCTTTGGGCTCACACAGTTTGTGTGTTTTGGTTCTGATCCGTGGCGTCCTGTGTTCTCATGCGGTCCCTGAACGTCTCAGCGCTGCGTGGGCGCTCTCTTCTATTTCTGGACTCATGAGTCATCTTCACTCGAGTTATACAATAAAAACTTTGCTCTGCTGAGACTCTACTGCAGCACAAATAGAAAGTGAGGAGTCGAGCTGTTGATGGAGGTTGATGGTTTGAATCCCTCGTCACAGTTTGGATCACCTGACGCCTGAATCTGCTGTTAGCAAATGGAGAAGGAGCCTGGGATGGAAATGGAGGACATGAGGAAAGTTAGGAAGATAACTGCGGAGGAAATGAGGAGGTGGGAAGGAAATGGGAAAGGGGAAGGGAGGAAGTAAGGAAAAGAAAGAAGGACATGAGGAGAGAGGGATATGGAAAGGAAGGATGTTGGGAAGGAAAGAAGGAGGTAGGGAGGTTAGGAAAGTAAAGGAAAAGGGCACCAACATCTAAATTATTTTTGGAGGATTCAGGATTTTAGATGTTGTGATGAAGCTCCTCATTCCTACTTTCCTTCCCTGCATCCTTCTTCCTTCCCTCCTAACCCGTCAGTGTGTCCTCAGATTGTTGCTGTCCTGTTTGGACTGAGTGGACTCTTATCTGTGAGAGCAGCAGGAGGCCGAGAGGGCCGACGAGGCCACGGGCCAGCTGATGTGACGGTGTGTGTGCTGGTGTGTGTGCTGGTGTGTGTGCTGGTGTGTGTGTTGGTGTGTGTGTTGGTGTGTGTTGGTGTGTGTGTTGGTGTGTGTGCTGGTGTGTGTGCTGGTGTGTGTCGGTGTGTGTGCTGGTGTGTGTGTTGGTGTGTGTGCTGGTGTGTGTCGGTGTGTGCTGGTGTGTGTGTTGGTGTGTGTGTCGGTGTGTGTGCTGGTGTGTGTGCTGGTGTGTGTGTTGGTGTGTGTTTGTGTGTGTTGGTGTGTGTGTCGGTGTGTGTGCTGGTGTGTGTGCTGGTGTGTGTGTTGGTGTGTGTTTGTGTGTGTTGGTGTGTGTGCTGGTGTGTGTGTTGGTGTGTGTTTGTGTGTGTTGGTGTGTGTGTTTGTGTGTATTGGTGTGTGTGTTTGTGTGTGTTGGTGTGTGTGTTGGTGTGTGTTGGTGTGTGTGTTGGTGTGTGTTGGTGTGTGTAGGGGTGTGTGTTGATGTGTGTTGCTGGCTGTCAGTCGACTCTGCAGGAATGTCGAGTGTGTTTGCTGCTGTCGTGTGATAAACCTCTGAAAAACATTCATACAACACTAATATAACATCAGCTGATCACACAGCTGCACTCTGATTGGTTAAAATGAGACAGGAGGAGGAAAGAAGAAGGAGTTAGGGAAGGACTAAGCAGGAGGGAAGCAGTAAGGAAGGAAGGAAGCAGGCTTCCATCAAATCAGTGTTTCATACTGAAGCTGTCGTCATGACAACGGCCAGACTGTGCTGGTGGGTGGGACAAGGAGGTAGGAGGTGGTAGGAGAGGAAACAAGGAGGTGTTGAATTAATGGGTAAGTACAGAGGAAGGAGACAGAGGAGGAGGGAAGGAAACGTAAAAGTAAAAGTAGGGAAAAGACTAGGGACTATGAATAGAAGGAGGACATGGGGAGGAAAGGAAGGAAATATAAAAAGGAAAGACAAGGAGGAAATATAGGAAGGACTAGGAAAGGAAAGGAGGAACGTTGGGAGGCAAGGAAAGGAGGTGGATGTTAGGAAAGAAAAAAGGAGGTAGAGAAAAGGGGGGAAGGGAGAAAGGAAAAGAGGAAAGAGGATCTTGGAAAGGAAGCAAGGAAAAGAAAGAAGGACATGAGGAAATAAATTAGTGATTATGGAAAGGAAAGATTTTGAGAAGGAAATGAGGAGATAGGAAGGATTGGGAAAGGAAAGAGGAGGTAGATAACATGGAAGGAAACATCTCCTGTCAATCAAAACTTCGCCACAAACGTCTGAAAAACGCTTCACTAACGCTGTGATGTCGTCTGCGTCAGCCAATGACAGCAGCCGGTGTGTTAACGGTGAGCGGCCGGGTGTGGTCACGTCTCTGTGAGGAGAGATAAAGACCTGCCAACACACACACACACACACACACACACACACACACACTCTGCTGTAACTGTTGTGTCATGTGTCGATCATCTGGCGACCCCTCAGATTCATCAGGTGACCCTCTGGAGGGGCTCCAGCCTGATGTTGGACTGAACTATCTAACTGTGTTTAAAGTATATGAAGTAAACTTTACTGCAGTACATGTACTGTTACTGCATGAGCCTGCTGTGTTTGAATATTCTGATACTTTTACACAAAATAACAATTATTACTGATTCATCCTTAAGGAAGGAAGAGTTTGAGGAGCGAAGGAAGGAAGGAAGGAAGGAAGGAAGGAAGGAAGGAAGGAAGACACTGAGAAGGAAATTAGGAGGTAGGAAGAACCGTAGGAATCTGAAGTGATGATTAGTGTTGATGGAGATGATGCTGAGTCGTTGTCTAACTCAGAGCTGTGAATGTGAAGCAGTGACTCAGCAGTTTTCAGCCTGTGACCCACTTACAGCTTCAGGGATCAACATTATGTTTCACTGCATCACGACTCAGCAAACACTGACGACTTTCTCGCTCGCTGTGCAAACATGAAGCAGGCTGAACGCTGCAGCGACTCACTGTCGCCTCCACAGGCACACGTGGAATTACAACAAGCTAGCTGTCAGTCCCTGAACGCACCACGAAGCACGGGTAGCTCATGTGCGGAAATGTGTGTGTGTGTGTGTGTGTGTGTGTGTGTGTGTGTGTGTGTGTGTCAGTTGAGTTGTAAATCTGATTGAAGGTCTGCACGTTCTCAGGACCTCAGTGTGTGTTTTCTGTGTACGAACGCAGTGACCGCTACTAACGACCTCCTCTGTTATCTTAACGAGATAATTTACATCTCTGCATCCGAACACAAAGAGACAGACAGACAGGCAGGCAGACAGGCAGACAGACAGGCAGACAGACAGACAGACAGGCAGGCAGGCAGACAGGCAGACAGACAGACAGACAGACAGGCAGGCAGACAGGCAGGCAGACAGGCAGGCAGACAGACAGGCAGACAGACAGACAGGCAGACAGACAGACAGACAGACAGACAGACAGACACAGACAGACAGACAGACAGACAGACAGACAGACAGGCAGACAGACACAGACAGACAGACACAGACAGGCAGACAGACACAGACAGACAGACACAGACAGACAGGCAGACAAACAGACAGGCAGACAAACAGACAGGCAGACAAACAGACAGGCAGACAGACACAGACAGACAGACAGACACAGACAGACAGACACAGACAGGCAGACAGACACAGACAGACAGGCAGACAGACACAGACAGACAGACAGGCATTCAAACAGACAGACAGGCAGACAGACACAGACAGGCAGACAGACACAGACAGACAGGCAGACAAACAGACAGGCAGACAGACACAGACAGACAGACAGGCAGACAGACACAGATAGACAGGCAGACAAACAGACAGGCAGGCAGGCAGACACAGACAGACAGACAGACAGGCAGACAGACAGACAGACAGACAGACAGACAGACAGACAGACAGACAGGATGTGGATGTGAGACGAACAGTTTGTTCAGCTGATCTGTGAGTCTGCTGGGACAGGACGTAACTCTGGCAGGAGGAATGCTGGGAGATATCTGAGGGTTGCTAGGTTACCACACCAAGCCGTCCAATCAGCTGGCAGGAATGTTGGAGAATGCTGCTCTGAAATAGACCTCCCACTGTCAGACCACCCCGACACTTCACACCATCTTAGATAAACTCCACATGAATCAAACACCCCAAAAGACGTGACGACAGGTCAATACTCTACACTACATTTCCCAGAATTCCTCCAAACAGCTGAGAGTGAAAGCGCTCCAGCCTGTTGCTTTCAACTGATGATGGTGTGTAGGAGGAAGGTGTGAAGACAAGATGGAGCCAGAAAGGCTGCTGGAACGTTATATTAACGTTCCATTACTGCTGTTAGAACAACTGAGACAACCATATCATACCTAACAGTTGCCTGACGTCTAAACCCTGAACGTAGTCTCTGTGACTGTCACAGACTGTCTAAAACCTGGACGTAGTCTCTGAGACTGTCACAGACTGTCTAAAACCTGAACGTAGTCTCTGTGACTGTCTAAAACCTGGATGTAGTCTCTGTTAGACGTCAGTTTGTCTAGCTCCACTTGCTTACATCGCTTCCTGTGTTATCAGCTGACAGATCACCTGATCAGCTGTCGGTTTCCTGCTGAACTCAGGTTGGCGTTTTTTTGTTTTTGTTGGAGCAGATTTCATCTTCACGTCAAACATTGTTGCTTAGCAACAGCATCGACATCCTGGAAATAAAACATGAATGTGAAAATAGATGCAGAGCAAACAAGAGGAGGACGACTGTGTTCAGAGGACCGGAGTGTGTTTGGGTCTTTACCTCACCTGAACTCACCTGTTCACCTGAGTCTACACTCATCAGAGCAGGACCAGGTGAGTTCAGGTGAGGTAAAGATCCATCAGCACTATTATTTTATATATCTACAAATTCAGTCTGCTGAAAGAAAAAGAAACGTTTACTTTGCAGTAAGAACTTTTCATGCGTCTGAACGACATGCGGATGATGAAAACTGCTGGTTACTGTCCTCTCTTTGAAACGTCCTCTTTCTTTGCAGAGACTTGAAGAATCTGAGCTGAGTGTGAAGATGTGAGTCCACCTTTTTTTTTTTAAAGATGATTTATGTGACATAAATCCACACTGTCATCTCTTTACATCAGATCGATACACATCATGGACATTTTGGCTTTTTTTCTCAGTATAATTATAATTAATAAGTCACAGACTTGAAAATGTGTTTTATGTTTTATTCTTTAACCAGGTCTGTTATAACTGATCTCATAATAAGATGTATGAAACATCATAATAAAACAGTTATTAGATCTATTAGAAAAAAATAAAAGTAGCTAAACTACAATGTAGTTGTTTATTACAAGTAAAAGTCCTGCAAGTCTTACTGCGATTCAACAAGGAGCCAACATAGATTTAAGTTTAGACAGGTTTATTACAAGTGATGGAAAAGGATGCACCGATATGATGACCTGTGGGAGAGAAGAAGGGATGAAGGGATGAGTGATGAAGGGATGAAGGGATAAGGGGATGAAGGGATGAGGAATGAAGGGATGAGGGGATGAGGAATGAAGGGATGAGTGATGAGGGGATGAGGAATGAAGGGATGAGGAATGAAGGGATGAGGAATGAAGGGATGAGGGGATGAGGAATGAAGGGATGAGTGATGAGGGGATGAAGGGATGAGGAATGAAGGGATGAGGGGATGAGGAATGAAGGGATGAGTAATGAGGGGATGAGGAATGAAGGGATGAGGAATGAAGGGATGAGGAATGAAGGGATGAGGGGATGAGGAATGAAGGGATGAGGAATGAAGGGATGAGGGAGGAGAGAACAGGGCTGTTGGTGGGAGGGATGTGAAAGCGGCATTAATGAGCGAGTGAACGGATGAGGTGTGTTTAAGTACATGTGAAATGGAAATGGGATGACCTTCCTGAACCTTGTTATAAAACTTATGTAATAATAATAAAACATAAAATAATAATAAAATAAATCAAACTACATAAGTATTAAAATAACATGATGTCGGATAGTTTTTTTCCTCTCCTCTGCCATCAGCAGTGTCTTTAGAAGCTGCTGATCCTGAGCTAACATACGCTAACAGCTAACAGCTAACAGTACAGACTGACACCTGACTCCTCCAGTTTATTGATCAGGTTATTGATCACCAGGAGCCTTCAGATTGTAAGTGATCTCTCTCCAGAGACAGACAGAGTCTTCTCCAGTCAACTGCTGCTTAGAAAACACGATGAAGGGTACTCGAGTATTTGTTCTGATTACATTACTTCTGATCAAAAACAGCCAATCATCAACCAGGTCACCAGCAGCAGACACAGCAGCAGCTAATATTACTGACTAGTCCAACAGCAGTCAGCCCAGCTCGGCGTCTGTCTTTCAGCCTTTTATTTCACCAAGCTCTCACCAACCACTAACGTCCAGAAACACTCGGTGTGACCACAGCGAACCATCAACCACATATTAACACATTAATTATTAAAGGACATCAGACACCAGCACAGATCGATACAGGAGGACGACACAGACAGAAATCTGACGTCAGCCAAACGATTCACGCGTCTGTGAGTGTGACAGAAATGATGAAAATCATCATCAGACATTATTTAAATTACAGTTTGACAATATAAACTAAAAGTAACATAATAAAACAATAAAACAACCCATCACACACACACACACACACACACACACACACACACACACACACACACACACACAGCAAAGGCAGGTCAGAAAATAATTCATAGTTCATATTTTTGCTTTTATTGTTACTGTCATTATAACTTGTTGCTGGTGTTGTACATGTATTGTATTGTACATGTGTTTTCTATTATCAGTTTGTCATTACTTTATGTAGTTATATTATTCTCTTTTTGTTCTTTACTGTGAAACTACAGCTGGAGGCTTTAAATAAGCACTTTACTTTGTTATCTTATATCTTATGAATAAATAAAACTAAAATGAAATGAAATGAAGATAAAACAAAAAAGAAAAGAAATTATTACTATTATTATCTGTTATTATCTGTTTGTATTTTTTGGAGATAATTAGGTAAAAAACTAAAATCTTTTTATCCTACAGTGTTTGTAAAATGAACTTTTCGCCTGCAGCTCTCTGTCTGTTATATTCAACATATATGTGTGTATGTATACTGTGTATATTTATAATAACATGTGCTATTTGGTGTTTCAGGTTCTGATCCGGTGGGCCGCCCTGAACACACACAGATCCAGTCATGATCCCTTTTTCTCCCTGAGGTATTAAAACACTCGTACAGGATGTCATTGTGAGCGCGTGCAGCAGGGCTGACCTCACGTTACCCAGACTTCCACTGGTGTGTGGGACAAAGCTGTGCACTCTGGAATAATCTGTTTGTGTCCGTCAGCCTCACCAGACAATGCAGCAGCTGCAGCTGAGCGACTGTGTGACATGAACGCATCATTTCAGACTGTTCTCAGCACAGAGAGGTCCATGTATGTTTAGCCTTTAGCATAAACACTGGGAGCAGATGGAAACATCTAGCCTAGCTCCCTACTTTCACCAATGCAAAGTATTTTCTACTATTTTATTTTACACCGTGAAACGCGACATGCTTTAGCATAAACTAGCACCGTCTATGTTCTGAGACATGTTCAATAACAACACGTGTAAACCTGAAGTCTGAAGCCAGGCTAGCAGTTTCCTCCTGCTTCCAGTCTTTGTGCTAAGCTAGGATAAACACGTCCTAGACCTTTCTCTGTTGTTGTTTTCCAGCTGACTCACATTACTGACCCAGCCTCTGTTTGTCATTCAGGTTTACATGCTGTGTTCTGTAATATAATATATTTATACTGTAATATAATGTCTGTCTCTCTCAGGAACTGACCAATCAGCAGTCAGGATGATGCCCAAGGTAAACACTGTTTCACTTTTCCTTTAATCTGAACTGTTCAGGTGTGTTCAGGTGTGTTCAGGTATGTTCAGGTGTATTCATGTGTATTCAGGTGTGTTCATGTGTAGTCATGTATGTTCAGGTGTGTTCATGTATGTTCATGTGTGTTCATGTGTAGTCATATGTGTTCAGGTGTGTTCAGGTGTTGATTATTTTAGACACTGTTCAGACTGACAGGTCACATTTTAAAGCTCATAGAACTGAACTTCAGTACAAATTAAAGGCACTTTATACTTTTATTCCACTACATTTGTTCAACAGAGTTTAGTTATGAGTTACTTTTTAGATTACAGCTGTTTGTCACCTTCCTGTCCAGTCTATAAGCTAACCGGACACGTCTCTACAGACTACAAATACAAATAATGTGAAAAGAAAGAAGAAACAGAAATGTAGTTTTTCTTTTTTTGAATTGTATTTATAACCAGCTCACTCTGAGTAAAAGTATAATTACTCCACCTTTGTGACCAAACATCATTTTCACTGTCGGTTCATCAGTTTATTTCGTGTGCCTGAAGACACTATTAAGAAGACACTACTTGACTTATAATGCTATAATTTATAATTTAATGTAACCTGAGTCACAAAGAAAATGAATATTTTAAGACAGAAATATTTTTTTGATTTTATGTGATTTTATTTTTTTGGAATTTAAAATCTGGGGAGAAACCGAAGCACTCGGAGGAAACCACAATGACACAGTGACCTTACTGTTGTTGCAAGGCCACAGTGAAGTGCTGCATCATATCCAGGTTGATGTTGCTCTGGGGGTGTTTTTTTGTTCATTTAAACATGGAGAAACCGAAGCACTCGGAGGAAACCACCGTGGGCATGTGTTCACCCCTCACAGCTACGAGGTCAAGGTCCAGAGTTGAACGCTGACCTTATAGCTGTGAACGATGAACAGTAAAGCACCTCTGCAGACCTATGGGATAAGATGTTACTCTGGGGTTTTTTTGTTATTATTTAAACGTGGAGAAACCGAAGCACTCGGAGAAAACCACAGCGACACTGTGACCTTACTGTTGTTACAAGGCCACAGTGTTGAACAAAAAAGGCACCTGTGCCGACCTATGAGACCTGAAGTCCTGCATCATATCCAGGTTGAACACTCGATGCTACGAGCCGAAGCGAGGCAGGTAGCACAGAGTGTTCAGCTGGACACGAGGTGGGACTTCAGGTGTCATTAGACCTGTTTCACAGCAGGCTTTTTCAGCCATGTGTGAAGCAGGCTCTGAATGGCTTGGACACGATCTTGAAGAAGGAGTTGAAGAACCCCTTCACGCCTGAGTGCCTTGTATGGTCTCAGTGACATGCGTGGGCAGGTGATTCTGTGACAGCAGGCTTGTTGCCAAGATCGCTTGCGCCTCTTTTACACAGCTCTTTGTACTGCCCTAAAGTTTCGCGATTTTATCACCGCGGCTTGACAAAATCAGAGCCTGCCGATTTGGTGCACGGCATGAGTATCAGTGCTGATGAAATGTCTGCAATATTCCGTTGGACAATTAGCAATGTAGTGCTGGCATTTTGACAATCTGGTTCAGGACTGCCGACACCATTGACACATAAAACAGGTCTTCACGTTCAGTTGACTGACGTTGTTTGGCTGAGCCGGTGATCACAGACTCAGCAGTTATGTTAGGTGGTACTACCTCAGGTGTGTGTACCTCAGGGTTAGGGTTAGCAGTGATGGGAAGTGGTTTTGACTCCTTTACAGGTGTGACAGAGATCTTCTCCTCCCTCATCATCCTTTGACATCTGATTCAGCAGTGATGGGAAGTGGTTTTGACTCCTTTACAGGTGTGACAGAGATCTTCTCCTCATCATCGTGACATCCTGATTCAGCAGTGATGGGAAGTGGTTTGGCTCCTTTACAGGTGTGACAGAGATCTTCTCCTCCTCATCATGTGACATCTGATTCAGCAGTGATAGGAAGTGGTTTTAGCTCCTTTACAGGTGTGACAGAGATCTTCTCCTCCTCATCATCGTGACATCTGATTCAGCAGTGATGGGAAGTAGTTTGGCTCCTTTACAGGTGTGACAGAGATCTTCTCCTCCTCATCGCCATGACATCTGATTCAGCAGTGATGGGAAGTGGTTTGACTCCTTTACTAGGTGTGACAGGATCTTCTCCTCTCATCGCCATGACATCTGATTCGCAGTGATGGGAAGTGAGGACGACTCCTTTACAGGTGTGACAGAGATCTTCTCCTCATCGCCATTTGACATCTGATTCAGCAGTGATGGGAGAATGGTTTTGGCTCCTTTACAGGTGTGACAGAGATCTTCTCCTCCTCTCCTTCGCTGACATCTGATTCAGCAGTGATGGGAAGTGGTTTTGACTCCTTTACAGGTGTGACAGAGATCTTCTCCTCCTCATCATCGCTGACATCTGATTCAGCAGTGATGGGAAGTGGTTTTGACTCCTTTACAGGTGTGACAAGAGATCTTCTCCTCTCATCATCGCTGACATCTGATTCAGCAGTGATGGGAAGTGGTTTTGACTCCTTCTTGGTGTGACAGAGATCTTCTCTTCCTCATCATAAATGACATCTGGCTCAACAGTGGTAGTAGGTGATTTGCTGGTTCATGGGTGTGTCTCTTCTGTGGGCTCAGGAAAATCCATCACTAATTGCTTGATCTTTTCTAAACTTACTTTCACCGCGGTTTTTGCATTTCTTTGTTGAATCTGCAGGATGAGCCAGTCCCACACTTTCTTCATAAAACTCTCGCGGCTACTTCAACGACGGTCGATTGGCGTAACATGATCATTGTCTGGTCTAATGTTGTCAGAATGGCTTCCCCCAGCTCCTTAGAAACCAGCTCATGCTCAGTTGTGAATGCACAATGCCATCTCTTTGTAGATGCACTTCTCCTGGTTACAAGGTGGAATCAAAGCCTCAACCACCTCGGTTGCGCTGATGCGGTATCCAGTGGTGTCTTCTCTGCAGAAGCGGTTCAGCTTGTTTCTTGGCTTTGCTATGCGACTGACAACAGCCTCTTTGTAAATTTGCGGATGTAAAGTCTTGATTTTAGTGCGACAGGACATTCAGCACTTTGTCTAGAAGGCGAAGCCATTAATGTTGCGAGCTGTAAGTATGAAGTCAGAGTAATCTGTGTCGCAAGGATGCTGGAAATATCTCTGTCTTCAATACAAGTGTCAGGATCGTATCGCTTAAATCAAACAAAATATTGTCCTGTTCTGTTGTTGGTGAGCCGTCTCTAATAAGGCCAAATGCTTCTCTGTTTGACCATATGAAACTGCGATATCTGATGCAACCTCATTGGTGTCTTTGATGATGCTGAGCGTGATCTCATGTGTTCCTCTTCAGAAATATCAGCATTGTATTCAACATCTCTACGACTGGCCTGTTCTGACAAGATCTTCGACAGCTTTGGTAGTTCTAGTTATGAAGCTCTCAGCGGCAACAATCTCCTCTGCTCCTGGAGGAACATCCTCTGAGTACCTGTGCAGCAACTTCTAGCAGTCCCTGAAGCCTGAGAAGCTGCTGGAGTCTGTGAGATCTCAGAAGACTTTGTGAAGTTGGGCTACTGCTTTTTTGACTTTGTAGATCAACAGTTAGATCACTAGTTGCACGTGGCACCTTGCCTGCAGTCCTTCAACATCGGGCCCACGTGTTTCACCATAACTCTCAGCCTGCGGGTGAACGTTGAGCCTTTAGTGGCCTGTGGTTCACTTACCTTGCTTCCCTCACTGCCGTTGGAAAGCTGTGAGTTGATGATCCTCTCTGTGATCTCTCTGGCAGCCAATCTCCCCTAACTTTCTAGCACTCTTTCTTGGAATCTCTCCACGGTCACAGCTCAAAGGTCTGTGATCGAGTCCCCCAGAAACTGCTGGACTTCCTCTTCAGAAATCGTTCTGTGGACTTAAGAGAGGAGCTAATGTGTCTTGAATAGAAGTGAAGATCTGTGTAGACATCGTGTTGACAAGATCTGCACACAACTCTGTGATGACATTCTCTGTCTTCTCATCAGGCACCAGATCCAACACCGGCCCACTGTGCTGCCTGTCAGCTGGGCCAGAACAATACACAAGGAGAGGCGAAAGAGTCTGTTGTGGCCAGTGAAATTCGGTCTGTTCATGATTACTGTTTTTGGATCCATAGCTCCAGGGTTGCCAATCCCTGTTCGTGTGTCGCTTGAAACTGATGACGGTCTGCCATGTCCCTGTTTGACTTGTTGGTACAGACAGTTTAGTAATCTGTTTAGTCGCTGTTGTGAAAGTATTCAGAAAAGTCTGAACTCAGATCTTCACTTTGTGCTGCAGCCTCACGGGTTGTTGCCTTTGATCGTTCGAATGACGTCACGACCTTGAAGGCAACTCGCCGCTAAAGCCCCACTTAACCACAGAGGCGTCCATTTCATGGCAACCAGAAGAGCAGGCAAAACGAGTTGTTGAAACAGTTTAAACACACACACACACACACACACACACACACACTTTTATTCCTTCAGTTATATCTGTCATATACTTATTGTTGCACTAACGCTTACTGTTCCCTTCTCTGTAAGTGGATAAAAGCGTCTGCTGAACAAATATCACTTTAGGGAACATCAGTGACGCTCTCAACGGGGCAGCAAGCACGCACACACACACACACACACACACACACACACACACACACACACACACACACACACACACACATGCACGCACTTATCACCCCGTCCGTCACGTACTCCACCACCCCGCATCGAGCGCCGATCCCGGGGTGACAGAGCCTTCATAGCGGCCTCCTCCCTCCGGAACTCTCTCTCAAACATCCGCGACAGACAGACCTTCAGATCACCGACACGGATACTGACTTACAGTTTGATTTGTGATCTGAAGTGTCAGAGAAGGGTTATAAAACAGGATTATAATATAATATAATATAATATAATAATAATAAATCTGAACATCTTGTAATAACTGAGGTGTCCATCATGTCCATCATGTCCCTCTGTCAGTTTGTCTCGTATGTTAAAAACAAACATGTCCGCCATGTTCAGACTAACTGTCTCTCTCACAGCACGTGACACACAGGTCAGGCTCGATCCAAAACACAGTTCGTACTGTCGACCGAAACAGAACCAAATAGTTCATGACTCTTTCCTGACATCATGATTAATTAGTGTTCTTCATGAACATAAACAGTTTCTGTGCTCATCTGCTTAAATATTAATAATAAGATCAAATGACATTCTACATTTTTCTGTTGCTCAGTCTGAACTGAAAATATCAGAACTTGTTGTTTGGAAGTTTTCCTCTACTTCAAAGAAGCAAATCAAGAAATCTTTTGAAGACAGTGCTTATGTTCTTAATTGTTACTATATCTATGACTTCTGCACTTTATTTACTCATGTATTTAATATTTTAATGTTTTGTGATTTAGTTTGTTGCTTGCTTGTTTGTTGTTCGTCTGTCTTGATTGTTACGACGTGTGCTGCGGCCTTCCTTGGCGGGTCACCTTTGTGAAGAGGTCTTGATCTCGCGGGTTTTTATCTGGTTAAATAAAGGTCAACAAGATCATAATGATAATGTCATTGTTTGAGACAGTAAGCGCACCATGTAACATTCAGGAGGCGTCAGGACTTCACCAGCTGAAGTCTTCTTCCATCTTGACAACTGACCTTTGACCTCTGTCTGTATTGTTAGCCTTGTGGGCTCAAACGATCTCGGGCAGTGTGTTGTCTCTCCAGAGGACCAGCGTCCCAGGATCCCTGCTGCGCCATCGTGGTGAACACAAACACAGGTGGGAGTTATTTCATCCTTCAGATCCTTCATACTCCAGGCTGTGTCGGTAATCTCTCTGTCTCTTCAGGCCCGAGTGGAATGAGTCATCGGCTAAAGACCTTGCAGCGTTACGAGAGACAAAAGCCATCCCTGGACACATAGAGAGGCGGACCTGATGATCTACCAGCACGCACTACTGCTACAGCGGCTGAGGTAAGTTCAGTTCCACTGATGAGAAAGTCAAATCAGATCTCCATCGGAACACACTGACTGACCTCCTCCATCAGAACAGGACGGCCTCATCAGAGCTTCTACTGACTGACCTCCTCCATCAGAACATGACTGACCTCCTCCATCAGAACATGACTGACCTCCTCCATCAAAACAGGACTGACCTCCATCAGAACACTTGATGACCTCCATCAGAACAGGACTGACCTCCATCAGAACAGGACTGACCTCCATCAAAACAGGACTGACCTCCATCAGAACAGGACTGACCTCCATCAGAACAGAACTGACCTCCTCCATCAGAACAGGACTGACCTCCTCCATCAGAACAGGACTGACCTCCTCCCATCAGAACATGACTGACCTCCTCCATCAGACAGGACTGACCTCCATCAGAACAGGACTGACCCTCCATCAGAACATGAACTGACCTCCTCCATCCCAGAACAGACTGACCTCCATCAGAACATGACTGACCTCCTCCATCAAGTGGGACGACCTCATCAGAACAGAACTGACCTCCTCCATCAGAACAGGACGACCTCCATCAGAACATGACTGACCTCCTCCATCAGAACAGGACTGACCTCCATCAGAACAGGACTGACCTCCATCAGAACAGGACTGACCTCCTCCATCAGAACATGACTGACACTCCTCCATCAGAACAGGACTGACCTCCATCAGAACATGACCAGCCTCCATCAGAACAGACCATTATCCTCCATCAGAACAGGACTGACCTCCTCCATCAGAACATGACTGACCTCCATCGGAACAGGACTGACCTCATCAGGAGTGGGAGACGACCTCCTCCATCAGAACAGGACACCTCCTCCATCAGACATGTGACTGACCTCCTCCATCAGGAACAGGACTGACCTCCATCAGAACATGACTGACCTCCATCAGAACAGGACTGACCTCCTCCATCAGAACATGACTGACCTCCATCAGAACAGGACTGACCTCCTCCATCAGAACATGACTGACCCTCCATGGAACAGGACTGACCTCCATCAGACATGACTGACCTCCTCCATCAGAACATGACTGGCGTCCTCCACGTGGTTTGTTTGGTCTTTAGTTGTAAGTCTCCTTTGGGTTCAGACCTTCAGTGTTTCTTGTTCTTTCTCTCAGAAGTCCTTGTCTCTCGCTCCATCTCTCCTCCTCCCTCCCCAAGAGTAAGACTTCCTCTCACATCATCATCGTCATCATCATAGTTTATCTTGAATTTGTCTGACCTCAATGTCTGTGTTTCAGAGGAGTCGGAGGTGGCTAGAGAACCGGTCTCCTGGAGGAGTTCTCCTGGTTCCAGCATCAGACCAGCAGAACACAGCACACACACACCGTCCATCAAACACACCAAACACCAAACACACCGAGCACATTCCTCGGTACCAAGGGCACCATGCAGCACTTCCACAGGCAGTGGGCCTTTTCTCCTCTTAACACCTCGTCAATCCTCTTCACTCTCTTCTCCTCTGCCATTATGTCCATGATGATGATGCTGACTTTACGTGTCAGCTCCTGTTCACTGGCTGACACCGGCTCTGCTCTTGTTCCTCCATTTCAACTCTTTCTTTTCTTTCTTTTAGAAAATGGCTCCAACATTTATAAGAAGCCTCCGATCTACAAACAAGGTGTGTTCATATTGAAGCTGCAGCTGAACACGCCTCTCTGAGCTACTATTAGCATTCATCTGAATATCGGCTGCTGAACCTGATTTATTGTGTGTGTGTGTGTTGTGTACAGGCGTGTCGTCCTCTCAGCTCCCCTCGGAAACACATCGAGGATCAGTCATGAGTCTTCAAAGTTTCAACAGCTCAACCTCCAGACCGAACCAGCCCTCCAAGATAGGGCCATTCACTGGCCCTGCCCCCGTCAGCTGGCTGTGATTGATCGACCTTTATCTCCTTGTCTCCTTGTCTGCTCTCTCCTCCTGTTGTCTCCTCCTCTTGATCACCTTGTCTCTGTCTCCTTGTCTCCTCGTGAGAAGGAATGGAGGAAGGATCAGAGGATGAAGATGAGGAGGATGGATGATGAGCTGTGAGACTCATACCTGCCAGAAACAAGAACTCAACAGTACAACTGATCAGATCC
Source organism: Protonibea diacanthus (assembly GCA_028641955.1). Taxonomy (NCBI): domain Eukaryota; kingdom Metazoa; phylum Chordata; class Actinopteri; family Sciaenidae; genus Protonibea; species Protonibea diacanthus. Next base: position 26,341,957 of record CM053985.1, read on the forward strand.
TGGTCAGGTGATCCTGGTCAGTAATCCTGATTCAGGTGTAGTTAAAGGTCTGTTGAGGAGACCAGATGGATCCAGTTCCGCGTGTCTCTGCTTCCTCGTCAGATCCAGTCAACCTGGGAAAAATCCATCCTGAAGGAGGAGCTTGCAGTCTGCGGTCAATGAGGAGAAGACCAGTCTCTGCAGGACGAACCAACCGCGATGCGTCAGACCTGCTCCATCAGAACATGATGACCTCCATGAACATGACTGACCTCCCATCAGAACATGACTGGCCTCCATCAGAACATGACTGACCTCCATCTTGACTGACCTCCATCAGAACATGACTGACCTCCCATCTTGACTGACCTCCATCAGAACATTTGACCTCCTCATCTCTTGTAGATCCTCTGCAGGGTCACGCCTCAGTCTGTTTATTTCCCAGCATCCTCGAGGCCGGCTGAGCAAGAATTTGAGTGCTACTGAATTGACAACGTCAATCACAGCAGGTGTGGTGACAAAGACAAAGACAATGATGATGATGATGATGATGATGATGACGATGATGATGATGACAATGATGATGATGATGTTTCTGTTTCTGTTTGTGTTCAGCTGCAGTCAGCAAGTTCAGCTAGTCTCGAAAACTCCTGCAGGTGCGAGTCACATGATCAAAACATACAGATGTTGTGGGCTGAGCTTAGATACTTCAGTATTAAAGTACCTGAGTATTTCCATGTTATTCTACTGTATGTATTTATGTGTAATAACAACTATTAATAATATAATAATACTTCTTTGTTCTCTCTTGCTGCAGATGTTGAGTACCAGTCTGATTCATTTTATATTCAACATTCTCTCTTACCTTTAAAGATCCTTCAATGGTTATATATTATTATATTATATAATTATTATTGTTGTGTGTGTATGTGTGTGTGTGTGTGTGTGTGTGTGTGTGTCAGAGCGGAGACTCCAGGATGGACAGAAACTCTCTGCCCAGCATGTTGGGCCTAAAGTAACAGCAGTGTGTTTGTTTAGAATTATTACAAATATTCATCATAATCAAATGTGTTCTGTCTTCAGTCTGACTCTTTATTATATTTTATATATATTCGTATTTTAAAATGATTCTTCTGCTCTGCAGATTTACCTATGAGATGTTGGTGGTGACCCACAGAATGAGCAAACTGCCCCAGGGGTGGACAGAACCAGGCTGGAGTAAAATATCACATGAGAGAGTTAGACCAAAGTAAACACATATATATAAACCATTGGTCAGCCTCTGTCTGCCCAAGTCACCATGTTAAAAAGGTGGACCACAGGGTGGCTAATGATGCCTAGTTTCCTCAAACCAGACACCTGTAATACACCACCTGTCAATCAAGCGTCCACATCTTAATCATAAACAACTTTAAACCTTAATATAATGTGAACAGGTGAGTTGTGGCATATAAATTCACCCTCAGTACAGTTGTGTGAGCAGAAATTAGCTATAGAGACCGTGTTTTTGTACAAACATAAACATGTTTATTTCTGCTGTGAAGTTGGACATTTGGTTTTGTAGGGACTTGCTGGAGACTGACTCATACAGACCAGCCTCAGAGTGGGCATTGAAGGGAACTGCAGTTTTAGTACTTCCTGTGTGACTTCACTTCATAGAGATTTGCCACTTACCTTTACCTGCTTATCTCTGGTCTTATCTGGTCTTATCTGGTCTTATCTGGTTTTTATTATCTTTCTTTTGTCCTTTATTGTCCTTTTGTAGTTTATTTATCAAATTATTTAGAGACTTTCAGCTCTTTTGTATCACCTATCTGTATGTTTTCATAAGTTTCTGTGTTTTGTATCTTTGTAGTTAATTAATTAAAGTTGTTTTGAATTTGAACGCTCACATTACAAACATTAAACTAGATAAATGTCGTCCCCTGAACACCTGTCTCAGGAGGAGTTCTTCAGCGTCTTGGGATATCCATCGAGGAGTTCAATGCGCCTTTCTGTCTGGAAGAAGCCAGCCTGAAGAAGAAGGTCTTATATCTGACACATCCTCTTGGACTGCATCTCCCACAATCCTACTCTTCTGGATCATTTGCAGGATCTGAAACCCTCACAGACTCTGAACAAGGCATCATTATCAAGCACCAACACCACCAACACCACCACAGCAGCTCACCTCCAGTGGGCGTCTCAGGCTTCAGAGTGAGTTTAGAGTTCTGCTGTCAGCTTCGGTTGTAGTTCTCTGTGAGAGCCGAACACGACCATCAAACCTTTCAAAGTTTGGAGAGACAAACAACCTTTGACCTGGAAGTGAAGAATTAGTCCCTCGAAGGCGATCACACCAGCATATTGTAAGTTATCAACATTATCGATGTTAGCCAGTTAGTATTCTGATCCACTATTTACAAGCATTCGCAGAACATTCAACCTTTAGATGCTTTGCAAATGTTGACACGCGCAAAGACAATTGCAGTGGGATAGTTCGGAATTATCGTGTGTAGTTTAATGGTACTGATCCAGTCAGAGTGTAGGCACAAGCTGAACCAAGCCAACCTGCTGTGGACCGAGGCAGCAACAAAGCAGATTATAGACACAAAAACATCAAAATCAGTCCCACATCAGCTGAGGGTCGTTAAAAAGGTCACCTGTGAATTAGTTAAGATCACCTGTGGGTCGATTGAATCACCTATGGTCGTTAAGATCACCTGGTCAGTGGATCATCGTTAAAGTCTGTAACAACTGTGGTCCTCCTATCTGCTTTGATCTACATCTACGGCTCTGGATCAGAACCTCATGCTGCCAGATCAATAACACAAACTATTCCACATCAGGTTTATATGAGTCTGCTCTGCTGGAGTTTGCCTCTAGTTTTTACTCAGTTAGCAGCTAAGCTACTGAAAGCTGTCTTGCTACTATAGCCAGCAAACCAAGCAAACTAGCTCAGCCAGCTGGCTTTGGCAGGCTAATTTGGCTGGCTAGCTCGCAGCCATTAGCTCATCAGCAGCTGGAGTACCTAGCAGTTCTGGTGTGACCCAAAAAGAGCAACAGCGTGCAGGCGTTTGGGTCTCATTAGTTTGGATTGTAGTGGTGGCATTCTGGGAAATGAAGTTCCTCACTGGAAGTTATATGTTAATCCCATAACTTTAGCATCAAGGTGTCTCCTTACACATTAAAAATTTCACACCTCCTGTAGGCTGACATGTTGAGACAAACATTTTAACATTGAGCTTCCCTTGAAAACAACATTCCTGCTGACCCTGAGTCAGCTTTCAAAATACAGATTCAATGCTAACCTGTGGCCGATCTTTCAAAGGATCGTTTCTATTGGCTTAGCCAGCTTGTGATGTCATGATGACGACATTTCTTTCCAACAACCGAGAAGAAAAACAAGGAGGCGGTTGATAGAGCTGTGATCAAGCCGTCTCCTTGTTCTTACTCTTCAACAAACAGCACTGCCCTGTTTAATCTTGGTATACCACACACACACACCCACACACACACACACACACACACACAGTGAAAACATTCTAACCTAAGCTGAACCCACGACTGAACCGAATCGGTTTGTCAATCAACAGTTGTATTTAGACATTAAATCGGCTGAGTGTTGCTTAGTGACCAAATGACGTGCAGCTATTTACCCAACCTAACTAGAGAAGTGGCATGTTTGTTATTAAATATAAAAATAACATAAAAAGTAGATCAGTTCATGAATATCGAGAAAAGGGAGAGGACACAAGGAGACAGAAGGACTTTTCTGAGGAGGGACTGAGAGGAATCATGAAATAACTGGACGTTTGATGCCTCAACACTCAAACACACTTCCAGGACGTCTGTATTGACTTTGCTTTGATTATACATATCCATCATCATCATCATCATCATCATCATCATCATACCACAGATCCCATACGGATAAGTTCAATCTGTGAACATCTGAAGTGCTAAAGAAGCTGATCTTGATCTGAGCTGCAGTTTGTTGGATTTTATTGTCCAATAAATCAAATTAATACACATATATGATATAATGATTATAAACATAATAGCTCGTTACTTCCTGTCTCGCTAACAGCACGAGCAGCCACCAGCACTAGTGCTATCAGCTGGACTGAACAATACTACAGTATTAAATTCAGACTTCAGCAGCTCACAATGATTCACTCTCACTGCAAATGGCTGCAAATCACCACAGCCACATACATCCTGCATCATCACACGCCACCGTGTCTCTTTTTCCTTCACCACTGCCTTCCTGTACCTGTCAAAATAAAGAAGACTGGAACAGAAAAACAAAACAAAAAACTGATGAAGATTTGTGGAGGCGATTTGAGCATTGTATCACTTTATGTTGATTTTCTTTATTATTCTTTTGTTGTTTGATTCTGATACTGAGCATTCTGCAACTGTTCTGATTAGTTGTGTGTAGTTAGAAACAGAGTGGATTGCTGTGACTAACACCATGATGACACAGATTGTTCCACGCTTTTCTTTTGTATATTTTAAAGTGTGTTTTTAATGATTTGATTATTTTAACACGCAGGCGACTGGAGCGTGTCTACCGCCAGCTTACTGCAAGCATGATGTCACATTTGAATTTAACCTTTAATTAAGTAGATTTATATATAATGGCTGCTTGATTTACAGATCTCTGGCTCAGGTAAACAACAGACGGGTAATAAACTGATGTTTCTTTGGACACACAGAGGTCGAACTGGTCAAGACTGAGATCAGACTGAGTCAGAGGTCGAACTGCGTTAGCGGTGACTTGTCGTCAGAAGTCGTCCTGCTGCTGTACAAACTGAACCTCTGAATGACAAAATGATTCTTCTTGTTGTTTTCATATCTGGATCCAGGTGACGTAACAGATGAATGGTGATGTGAACGAATAACCATGAGTTACAATAAAGAGCATTTCTATTCGCTTTGATGAGTCTGTGTCCAACCTTTACCCTCATTCAAAGTCACAGAGACTACGTCAGGTTTTAGACGATCTGCGGGGCGTCACAGAGATTCGATCAGGTTTGGAACGGTCTGCGGGGCGTCACGGGGGCTACGTCCGGGTTTTGGGCAGTCTGCGCGAGGGGCGTCTGGGATCGTCCAGGTTTTAGACAGTCGCGGGGGCGTCACGGGGGCTCACGTCGGGTTTTAGGCAGTCTGCGGGGGGCGTCACAGAGCTCGTCAGGTTTGGAGCGGTCTCTTGAGGCGTCTGAGCTACGTCGGGTTTTAGACAGTCTCGCGGGGCGTCGCAGGAGGCTGCGACGTCAGGTTTTGGAGCAGTCTGCGGGGCGTCACGAGCTACGTCGGTTTTAGACAGTCTGCGGGGGGGCGTCACAGAGGATACGTCCGGGTTTTAGACAGTCTGTGGGGGCGTCACAGAGACTACGTCAGGTTTGGAGCAGTCTGTGGGGGACGTGACAGAGGCTACGTCCAGGTTTTAGACAGTCTGCGGGGGCGTCACAGAGACTACGTCCAGGTTTTAGACAGTCTGTGGGGCGTCACAGAGATTTCGTCCAGGTTTCAGACAGTCTGCGAGGTTTGTCTGGGAACTCACGTCAGGGTTTTGGAAAAGCGTGGTGATCTGTGAGACGTCACAGGAACTACGTCCAGGTTTCAGTCTGCGAGGGCGTCACAGGAACTACGTCCAGGTTTAGACAGTCTGCGGGGCGTCACAGAGACTGCGTCAGGTTTTAGACAGTCTGTGGAGACGTCACGGAGACTACGTCCAGGTTCTTAGACAGTATGTGGGGACGTCACAGAGACTAGGTCCAGGTTTTAGACAGTCTGTGGGGACGTCACAGAGACTACGTCACAGAGACTACGTCCAGGTTTTAGACCAGTCTGTGGGAGACGTCACAGAGACTACGTCCCGGAATTTTAGACAGTCTGCGAAGGGTTCTGTGTTAACATGCTTAGCTAGTGTTATCAGTAAACATGAACAGCTGGAGCTGATGGGATTATGGATTCTTTACTTAGTACATGTTTGTAGTTGGTTGAGTCTAACATGAAGAAATCTCGTTTATACATTTTTAAACTTTGTGGACATCAAAGGTTTATCAGGGTTTCCCAGAGTTTTCAGGGTTTTCAGTGGGCATGTTGGTCCTCCTTTCTCTCCGCCCTCTTGCATTGATGTCACTCCAGGCAGGACTCAACCATCAGAGCTGAAGCTGCTCACACAGAGCAGGCAGAGCTCTGAAGGAGGAGAGAACTGGTTTTCGAACATGAGACTGAAGACCAGCAGCTAAGACCACAATGAACAGACAGACAGACATGGACAAACAGAAAGGTACTGTACTTTAACTTTATTATCTTACATTTAATCAATGCTTCACTATAACTTTTAAGATATTTTTGGCCTTTTCAAGCTAGTTTTAGTAGAACAGCTGAACACCCGGCGATTTAAAGACGAATTACAGACAGAAGAGAAATATGACTCAAGACATCAATAAACCTTTTTGATAAATATAAAAGTAAACCTGATAATTTGATTCACACTTATTCCGTGTCTGATTGGACAATGAGGACCATCTATTCGATATCACATGAAATAAATATCATAAATACTGCGTCATATTTGTTTTACATGTTAAATGTTAAAAAACACTTCTGTCTGATTCATGGTGACATTTTAAATGTTATGTATGTTTCACGTGTTTTCTTTTGTATTTATGTTGTTTTATTTATGATTTATGCAGTATGTTGTTCCATATTTAAAAGTTATCGCTTAAGTACATATTGAAAACCTTTATTTACACAGCATTTAACAGAATAATGTTCATATTAGAAACTGTTGTTAGACTGTGAAACATTATCACGTGACATTCATACGATATTTCCACGTCGGTTATATGATAAAGCGTCAAACCAACAAAAAAATCAACAATATTAACATCTTTTGCTGTAATACTATATTTATTATTACTAGTATTACAGTATTTAGGTATTTTACTGTAAAACTACAGTCCTTTTTCTTTATTAAGTGTGCATAGATTTCATAGTGAAAACTGTAAATATGACTGTTTTGTTGTATACAGTGAAACATGGTCATATTTCAAAACCTTTATTTACGGCATTGTAAGGAGTTCATACAGAATAGTAAGTATTTCGCTGACATTATTTGGCAAAACACCAACCTTAAATATGCACTCAACAGTACAAACATCTTTTTACCAAATTTTAGACTTATATCAAATTTATTAGTAATTCTGTCTGACTGTAAAAAATGATCAAACCTGTCAAACCATCACAGTAAAAGACTAATATAATAAAATATACCATGATATGACTCAAAATCTTTATTTATAGCATTTATTGAATTTTACAGTAAATCACCGTAATATATTTACATTACATTCATATAATATTGTCATATGCAAAAATAGTGTTGGATATGTGATTAAAACCCCAAACTTAACCTTAAACTAAACGATGCGCTTCGTCAGTTAAACTGTAATCAGAGCAAATCTTAAATTCCTCTTCTTTATCTCACTGATGGTTGCTCACACTACAACAACACAACAATCGAAACAGCGTCTGTCCTCTCCACCCCCACCATCATCATCCATCCATCATCATCATCCTCCCTTCCCTCCTGCGCTCTCTCAGGAGACCGGAGCTAATAGACTGTTTAGATTCTGAGCCGTGCAGTTTAGCCTCTTGCTCATTCTGCTTTATTCTTAGCGACCTATAGTATCAGATCAAATTCTGCTCATAGGAAACAAATCGCTTTGTCCCAGACAGACATCATGAACGAGACTGAACATGCTACTTTAAATGGAGTAAGCCATGTTAGCCTGACATGCTAACATTAGAGCAGACAGACATTTAAATTCATTTTCATTTCTCTGTCTCTGTCTCTCATGTCTTTGTGTCTCTCTCTGTCTCTCACCTGTCTCTCTGTCTCTCCTCTGTCTCTGTCTCTCTGTGTCTTGTGTCTCTCTCTCTCTATCTCTGTCTCTGTCTTTGTCTCTGTCTGTCTCTATCTGTGTCTCTGTCTCTCTCTGTCTTTGTCTCTGTCTGTCTCTGTGTCTGTTGTCTCTCTGTCTCTGTGTCTCTGTCTCTCTCTGTCTTTGTCTCTCTCTGTCTCTGTGTCTCTGTCTCTCTCTGTCTCTGTCTCTCTCTGTCTCTGTGTCTCTGTGTCTCTCTCTGTCTCTGTGTCTCTGTTGTCTCTCTCTGTCTCTGTGTCTCTGTGTCTTGGTGGTGAGTTTGAAGAACCAGCAGCTCAGTCATGTTTCTGCTGCCTGTGTTTAGCACAACAGGGGATGAAGAAAGCTTCTCCACACCCTACAACACACACACACACACACACACACACACACACTGACATTATAAACAGTGATCTCCAACAGCACTGGAACACTGAGTTCTACATTTATTTTGTCATGTTATTAGTTAGTGGTTGTAGATAGCAGTTAGTTAACTTGTTTGTTGATGAATCAGTTAAAACTTCTTTGTTTGTCACTCAGTTCATGAATTAGCTAACTTCTTTTAGTTAGTCATTTATAGTCTGTCTCGTAGTTGATAGTCAGTGTGTGTGTGTGTGTGTGTGTGTGTGTGTGTTTTCCACAGCATCAAGCATCAAAGCCGAGACAGGAAATAAATTGATAGTCAGATAAGTAGCGTTCAGTAACACAAACTGTCTGAGTGTGAACAGACAGTTCTGTCTTTGCTGTTGTTGATGTTATCGATGTGTTGTTAGTGTAATTTGTTAATGTGTTGTTGAGTATGTTGTTAATGTGTTGTTAGTGTGTTGTTAATGTATTGTTAATGTATTATTGATGTGTTGTTGTGTGTTGTTAATGTATTTGTTAGTGTGTTGATGTGTTGTTAATGTATTTATTATGTGTTGTTAGTGTGTTAATGTGTTGTTAATGTGTTGTTAGTGTATTTGTTAATGTGTTGTTAGTGTGTTAGTGTGTTATTGTGTATTTGTTAGTGTGTTGTTGTGTATTTGTGTGTTAGTGTGTTGTTAGTGTGAAGTATTTGTTGAGTGTGTTGTGTGTATTAATGTGTTGTTGAGTGTGTTATGTGTTGTTAGTGTGTTGTTAGTGTGTTATTGTGTGTTGTTAATGTGTTGTTAGTGTGTTGTTAATGTGTTAGTGTGTTGTTATGTGGTATGGGTGTATTTGTGGGTGTGTTGTGGAGCGTGTTGTTGTATTGTAGCTATAGATGTGTTGTCTTAGTGTGTTGTCGATGTTGTTGGTGTGTTATTAATGTGTTATCAGTGTGTTGTCGATATGTTGTCAGTGTGTTGTCAGTGTGACCTCAGTGTGTTGCTCGATGTGTTGTCAGTGTGTTGTCAGTGTTATCAGTGTGTTAGTGATGTATTTATTAGTGTGTTGTTAGTGTATTTATTGTGTGTTATTATGTTATTGGTATATTTATTAATGTGTTGTTAGTGTGTGTTATTGTGTGTTGTGCCTAGGTGTGTTGTCGGAGGTGTGTTGTGAGCGTGTTGTCAGTGTGTTGTCAGTGTGTTGTCGGTGTGTTGTCAGTGTCTTGTGAATGTGTTGTCAGTATGTTATCGGTGTATTGTAAGGCGTGTTGTGGAGGCGTGTTATCGGTATGTTATCAGTGTATTGTAGGCGTGTTGTCAGTGTATTTAGCCAGTGTTAGCCGGTGTGTTGTGGGCGTGTTGTCAGTGTGTGTTGTCAGTGTGTTGTCGGTGTGTTGTGGGCGTGTTGTCAGTGTATGTTATCAGTGTATTGTAGTGTGTTATCGGTATGTTGTAAGACGTGTGTTAATATTTGTCAATTATTGTTGTAATTGTGTTATCGGTGTGTTGTGGGCGTGTTGTCGTGTGTTGTCAGTGTGTTGTCGGTGTATTGCTTCGATGTCTTATGGATGTGTTGTCAGTGTGTTATCGGTGTGTGTTATGAGACATGTTGTAGGTGTCTTGTGGGCGTGTTGTCAGTGTGTTGTCGGTGTGTTGTAGACATGTTATCGGTGTGTTATGCAGGTGTGTTGTAGGTGTTGTCAGTGTATTTGTTAATGTGTTATCAGTGTGTTGTATGCGGTGTGTTGTAGACATGTTGTCAGTGTGTTCGGTGTGTTGTTGTGGGCGTGTTGTCAGTGTGTTGTCAGTGTGTTGTGGGGTGTGTTGTCTCAGGTGTGTTGTCGGTGTATTTGTGGGTGTGTGAGCTATGTGCAGCTTGGTGTTTAAAACAGCAGCGGGCTGATAAAGTGACAGGCTGGCAGCCCAGAATCAGCAGAGGCGAGTTGTGAAAGCGTTGAAGCTTCATCTCACTCAGCTCAGCGGGCGCTGTGAATGGAGCTGTGAACAGTCAGCGTCTGTTCTGTCAGCGTCTCTCTGCATTTTCACATTTCCTCCTTCTCATGTTAATTCACTGTTTTCAGATAGTCAGTCAGTTCATTCACTTTGTAACAGCAACGAACCCAACGAAATCCTAAAGGTTCTAGAAAACCTTTAGAAGTGCTCTAGTATTTAGTAGTTTCTAGTTCAGTCTGTCATGTGTCTGTAAGTTCTTAAAGGCGGTCTGGGTCATTTAAGTGGTTGCAGTCATGCTGGGGCGTACTCTCGATCATTGGAGGTGGTTCTAGGAGGCCTGGATGAACCAAAGAGGTTCTAGAGGTGTATTAAGGACATTCTATGGGTTCTGTAGGAGATTGTGGTCATGAGAAGTTCTATGGGTGTTTTTGTTTGCTGTAAAAGGAACCTTTAGGAGAATCTGAGTCGATGACAAGGTGGTTCTACTCTTGTTTTTGGGGAGTTTGGGAGTCATTGAGCAAGGTATAGAGTCCTTTGTTGGTTGTAAGAACTGTTTTTAGGTCTGAGGATTGATCTAGAGGTCATTTGGGTGATTCTTGATGTGTTTTAGGAGATTCTAACGGTAACTGGAAAGGTTCTCCAGGTCCTTTTGGTAGTTCTAGTAGTCAATGAAGATAAGATTCCTGTAGATGGTTTCATGGTTGAATTGGCTCTTAGTGATCAGTTAGACACTCGGTAGTCATGGGGAGTTCCTGTAAATGGAATTTGCCATTAACGTTCCTGCTACCTGATTATTTGACTACAACTACTTCCTGTTTCTGAGTTTTAGTACGGAGACCTTGAGTGTTGATGATGAAAATGATGTAACGACACAGTCTTTGTTCTGTGTTAAACATTAGCGCTGACCAGCAGCTTATCAGTGTATCCTGTTACATCAGTTGGCATGTGAAGGATCAGAACCTCTTGAATATTTGTGATGGGAAACTTCACCTGAACAGGTGCGGTCAGCCTTTTTCATTCATTCATTAACAGAATAAAACAGACAGCAGAGAAACACAGAGACTGTTCATAGAGTTCTGAACATGCAGATGATTCATAAAATTATATATTGACACAGATAATTAAATATATCAGACAGATATGACCTTGTAGAAGAGAAACATGAGAGCTGATGATCACAGCTGAGGCGTCTCAGATTCCTTCTTCTCTCTTCTGAAGCCAAAACACAAAGTCAGTGTTCATTCACCAAGCGGGGAACAGCAGCTTCATTCCTGACGTGAACACAGGCGGACTTCATGACACTTTTCGTATTTTAACCTGCTGGTATAAACTGAACTCCGTCAGTTTCTGTCTGTTTCTGACTCAGAAACTCTCAGAGAGCAAAACAAACTATCTGAAGACAAGTCAGACAAACACAGTTACACAGTATGAAAAATATTTATACATATACTAAGTGTTACAACATACTAACACTGTGCAACATTGCTTGTGTTGGCTTCAACATAAATGCTATTTGAGCAAAGCTTTGTTGGTTGTTAGTTGAGTTTAAAAACAGGAAATAGCATGTTAGCTTGCATGTTAGCATGTCACAGTGTGCTGGTTATCATGCTAACCCTGGAACATTTAGCATGTCAGGATGTTTGTTGCATTCAACTTGTGTCTACAGTTAGTGTGTTAGCATGCAAAATATTACATGCAAGCATGTCTAAATGAAAAACAGGAAACAGTTCTGTTTACTTCCTCATTTCTCTGATGTGAGTCACTTAAACAACAATGACTCACAGTCAGATTGAGACAAAGTCTGAAACTGTCTGTCTGTCTGCCTGTCTGTCTGTCTGCAGTGCTGGCTAAGCTGATCTAGGACCTGCAGTCATTCCTGTCTGTTCTGGACTCAGAAGTCTGGAGTTGTGCTCAGTCTGGAAGAAATCATCTCAGAGCTGCTGATCCCAGAAAACTACAAACCAACCTCCTGGTAACAGTACCACTGTTGATACAACTAATTACTACTAATACTACTACTGATACTACTATAGTCACAATTGAACAAAAGTAAAATGAAATAAAACTCTAAAGACAGATCTGTTTCAACCTTCAAAATAAGTTGATATCTGTCTGTCTGTGATATTTCTAGTGGAAGATGCTAGTACATGATCATGAGCTGTCGTCACTGTCTCTAAGCGAGCAGATAGGATACACCTGGCACAGGTAACCTGAACTGACATCACAGGTTTATTTTCTAAAGGAAATCACTGGTCTGGAATCAGATGTGTCTGTTTGTCAGAGCTGTCCTGTCTGAGCTGGTCTTAAAGCAGGACTCATCTGTGTGGCTGAGGAATGGGGTGAGTCCAGCGCAGTGCATGCTGGGATACACTGCAATGAGCCAGTCCAGATATAACTACATTTAGCATGGCAGTTAAGCCTTCTTCTCATCATTGTTGTCATTTTACGTCTCCTTCACGTCTTGACCTCGAGATTCAAGAAAAGTGGTTGAGAAAGAAAAACGTCTTTTTTTTTAGGAGGAGGAGGTTTATGGTGATGCTGGTCAGTAATGACAGACTGAGTCCTCCTGAGGATTTGGGAGGAGGTGACGTGTGGGTGTGTGTGTGTGTGTGTGTGTGTGTGAGGGAGTGCCAGGATGTTCAGTGTTTACATATGAGGCCATCGTCTATCTGTCGTCCTATTGTGGCTGAGGAATCTGCAGAGGAGAGTAGTCACTGATGGCGGCAGATTAGCATCTGGTCTCTACGATGGATGAACACACACACACACACACACACACACACTGACCTTGTCTCTGGAGTGTTGTTCATGTAGCTCATGGACTCACTATGTAAACATTATGCTGCGTTCACTGGCAGTGTTTAGTTCCAGTTCAGATCAGCGCTGTGATGAGTGTGGAAGTGTTCACAGTAAAGTGTCGACCATCGAGTCATGAGACCAGTACCTCGTTCATTGTAGTTCCTGTAGTTCATTGTAGTTCCTTGTGGTCCTTGTGGTCCCTTGTGTCCCTTAGTAGTTCCCTTGTAGTTCCTTGTGGTCCCTTGTGGTCCATTGTAGTTCCTTGTGGTCCTTGTAGTTCCTTGTGGTCTCTTGTAGTTCCTTGTAGTCCATTGTAGTTCCTTGTGGTCCAGCAGTTCCTTGTGGTCCTTGTGGTCCATTGTAGTTCCTTGTGGTCCACTTGTAGTTCCTTATGGTCCTTTGTGGTCCCTTGTGGTCCGGTAGCAGTTCCTTGTGGTCCCCTTGTAGTCTTGTGGTCCCTTGTGGTCCATTGTAGTTCCTTGTGGTCCCTTGTAGTTCCTTGTGGTCCCTTGTGGTCCCTTGTAGTTCCTTGTGGTCCATTGTGGTCCATTGTAGTTCCTTGTGGTCCCTTGTAGTTCCTTGTGGTCCCTTGTGGTCCATTGTAGTTCCTTGTGGTCCCTTGTAGTTCCTTGTGATCTCTCGTGGTTCCTTGTAGTTCCTTGTGGTCCCTTGTAGTTCCTTGTGGTCCTTTGTGGTCCTTTGTGGTTCCTTGTGGTTCCTTGTAGTTACTTGTGGTCCTTTGTGGTCCTTTGTGGTTCCTTGTGGTTCCTTGTGGTTCCTTGTAGTTCCTTGTAGTTCCTTGTGGTGCTTTGTGGTCCATTGTAGTTCCTTGTGGTCCCTTGTAGTTTCTTGTGGTCCCTTGTGGTCCATTGTAGTTCCTTGTGGTCCCTTGAAGTTCCTTGTGGTTCCTTGTGGTCCTTTGTTGTCCTTTGTGGTTCCTTGTGGTTCCTTGTAGTTCCTAGTCCCTTTACTTCCTGTTTCCTGTGATGTCATTTCCAGGGCCCTGTAGTGCCACCACCTCTTCCTCCAGGAGGTCTAGAAGGTGATGATGATGAAGATACCTATGAGGAGGCAGAGCCTTACATCGCTGACACAACCATGTCTAACACTGGTATGTATACACACACACACACACACACAAACGCACACACACACATGTTGTAAACATGTTGAACGTCTTCGTCCTCAGAGAAGGCGGACTCTGACAGCAGTCACTACGAGTCGTATGGGGACGATGATGATGATGATGATGATGATGATGATGATGATGATGATGATGAGGGGCCTGTGAAGGACAGAGCTCACTACATCCAGTGGAGTGCCTCCCAGCCCTGCTTAAGACCCGCCCCCGAGTCCCGCCTCTGTGGTTACCTGTGGAGGAGGAAGTGGCTCGGACAGTGGACCAAACAGCTGTTCATCATCAGGAACGATGTGCTGCTGGTGAGCGTGAAGCTAAGCTGCTTACCTGTCTGTTAAGACTGACTGATTGACTTTTAGCTATTAACACCTGCGTGTGTGTGTGTGTGTGTGTGTCAGTGTTATAAGTGTGCTCAGGACCTCCTCCCTCAGCTGGAGATGAGCCTTCGAGGCTGTCAGCTCGTCTACAAGTCAAAGTGTAACAGGAAGATCCAGCACCAGCTCAAACTGGTTCTGCTGGGTTCAGAGACTCTGGTTCTGGGGTACAGCAGCTTCCAGCAGGCTGATGAGTGGAAGAAGGTCAGACACACACAAACACACACACACCAAAGTGGATTACATACGTCCTCACTGTCCCTCAGGTGTGTTTGTTCATGTCTGTGTGTGCAGGTGATCGAGGAGGTGAGTGTCGGAGGCGATGTGGACACACGTGGATCAAATCAGCTGCTGTCCTGCAGGGTGAGTCTCTGATTCAGCTGTTTAAGACTGCTGGAGTCACAGAGACTCTTAAAGGACTCAGAGAGTCTTAAAGGACTCAATCACAGTTATAAAACATAGTGTTTTGTGTCTCTTCAGTCCAGTACAGTCCTGATCAACTCTGAGGAGGAGAAACCTTCAGCTTGCTGCAGCAAAGACAAAGACAGAGGTACTGATGTCATCATGATGTCATTAACATCAGCTAACAGCAGCTACACTTGGAAGCAGGTTACTTCACTTCCTGTTGTGTTTGATTGACAGGTGTCCTGAGTGTGATGATGAACTGTCAGTGGCAGAGTTTACTGTGTCGGGTGGAGGCCGGTCTACTCAACATGTTTGGAGAGGAGGAAGAGGAGGCGGAGGAGGGGGAGGTGAAGAGGGAGCGCTCACCTCAGTACACCATCCAGCTCAGAGGATGTGAGGTCAGAGCCGGCCCTGACACTGACCACTCCTACAGGATCACACTGAGCATGCTCGGTGACCAGGTGGCTGTGCTGGAGGTGAGCTGACGTGAACTGAAGGAAATGACGACTCATTTTGATTGGTTCGTTCAGTCACATGTTCACATGTCTGTCCGTCCATCAGGTCAGTAGTTCAGATGAAAAGGAACGATGGTTGAAGCTGCTGCAGGACGGAGCTACCAGTCACAGCTGCCATGACAACAAGACAGAAGAGCACACAGGTGGAGCTCTCAGGTAACAGAGTCCGTTAATACACCCAGACACACGGTGATAGTAACTAAATACATTTACTTGAGTACTGTAACCGAATATAAGATCACCTGTGGGTCGTTTAGGACACATGTGTGTTTACATGAATAGTACAGGAGTTTTCGGTAGCAATTTTAAATTGTAGTATTAATACTTTTACTCCAGTAAGAGGTTATAATGGAGTATTTTTAACTTGTAGTACTACCTACAAGTAGTTACTACCTTTCCTACTCTCTGGGCGGCAGTAGACGCCTATAAATCTTGCGTTGTTTCCTCGATCACCTGTGGGTTGTTTAGGACACCTGTAGGTCGTTAAGGAAAGCTGTGGGTCGTTAAGGACACCTGTGGATTGTTTAGGACACTTGTGGGTCGTTTAGGACACCTGTGGGTCGTTTAGGACGCCTGTAGGTCGTTTAGGACACCTGTGGGTCGTTTAGGACGCCTGTGGGTCGTTTAGGACGCCTGTAGGTCGTTTAGGACACCTGTGGGTCGTTTAGGACGCCTGTGGGTCGTTTAGGACACCTGTGGGTCGTTAAGGACACTTGTGGGTCATTGTGGGTCATCAATTTATTCGTTTTCCCTCCTCAGTGGGCTGCAAATTCGAAAGTTTCCCATCTCCAACACTTACATGGACGACCCCTTCCACCTGAGTGTATCAGGCCAGGACCAGCCCATCTACTCCAACACCTCCATACTGGAGCACATGGTACGGTCTGCTTAGTGTTATTATGAGTTTTACCTAGCAGCTGTGGGCTTCCGTCCTCCACAGAGGTCATGTACAAGTGATGATGATGATAATCAGTGTTTGTCATTACTTCAGCTGCACGGCTCTCAGGATTTAGTGCCATCCAAAGACTCTGTGACCTACAGCAACACCATCTTCACCAGACACAGTGAGTCTCTGCTCATGTTGAAGACTCAAGCGTCATGTTGAATTAACATCCCTGAGTAAAGTTTGCATGTTGCTGTGTCTCAGGCAGGAAGTCGGTGGAGGTGGAGCGAGCCATTCAGAAGCTGGAGTTGACCGGGAAGAGGTCAGTGCCGCTGAGGGCGGGGTCAGAAATCAACCTGACATCTGCTGGGAAGCAAAACAAGCGCACCTCTTTTAGACAGTCGCTGGCCGTCTGTACTGAGCGCGCTCAGGTAGGAAACAGCACCGATAATCCTGCATAGCTTTAACTCACTGGTTTCACTGGGCACTGCTGTAACCTCTGCTGGTCTCTGCTGGTCTCTGCTGGTCTCTCCTGGTCCAGGTGGGCTTCCTGAACCCTCTGCTGCGACGGACCGCCTCGGCCAAAAACACTTTGAGACGAGCTCCTTCATCGCTGTTCATCGAACATGGGAAGGTTTTCCAGAGGAGGAAGGTCAGATTCACAAACACGATGTTTGATTCATACTTCTCTCATTAAATACAACAATATACAATATAAACAACATTACATGCAATATAAATATATGCAGAAATATGCTAACATTATTATGTTAAAGTTTCCTGCCTGTCTCAGCATCACTGACGCCACGCCCTGCAGTGATGTCACAGGGTCCTGGAGTACACCTGTACATCACAGGTGAACCTGTGTGTTGTTTGTGTCTTCACAGGAGTGGGAAACTAAAGCTGCTGCCTGACACCGTCCGTCACATCGATCATCGCATCCCACCACGAACTGTAGATCCAAGATCCAGTGACCACAACACTCCTGTGAACACGTTATCACACACATAAACACACTCACACTTTGTTTATTAACACTAATCTGGATCCATCCACTCCAATAAACAGTATTTCATCCATTAGAGTGCATTGGTACTTCCTGTTTGTAGCAGGTGAACGTGACAATATGCTGATTATATATACGAGCAGTGAACGGGTGTTTTCCACATGACCAGTCTATAAACAGCAGCTGTGTGTTGTCATGTTGTGTATTTGTTCAGTGTGATGACTTATTGTGAATTTCAGGAAGCACATTTGTGTCGTTTAATCCCACTTTGTCTCTTTGATTTGTGTTTGTGTTGTAAACAGTGTTGGAACTTTAGTAACTTTAGTAAAAGTACTGTGAAAATACTCCATACAAGTACCAACATTCAAAATCAGTGTTTGCTTCAGAGTGTAATCCCACTGTGATTCTTCTCCTCTGCCATTATGTCCAAACAGGCGACTAGGCCCGGTTATGTTATTGCTCACACAGCTCAGGTTCTGGCATGACACGCTGCACTGTAATACCTGCGTACACACCAACACTGCCCCAGTGCTCTGACTAATGTTCCAGCTAACAGAGCTAACTAATGTTAGCTTACAGCAGCTACAGTTGGCTGCAGTTTATGTTGTTGTCCAGCAGCTTCTTAGCTTTGTCTGTCAACGTCCTCTTCACTCTCTTAGTCTGTGCCATGAGCATCATTAGCCCGTCAGCGCCCGGGCCTGTAAACCTCGTCTTCTTGCTCCGAGCTCACGTTAGCTAACAGCAGCTACAGTTGGCAGCATTTTACTGTCTGTCAGTTCATCACAAACATTCAACAACTGTAATCTGGACTGAACTGATAAATGTTGTGGAGTAAAGAGATAAATCAGTACTTGACTTCATGTACTTAGTTACTTTCCAGCACTGGTTATAACTCAAAGAGTGTCTGTTCTCACTACTCATTATTGTCTATGAATTATTGATTATGATTATCACTCGTTTGTATGATTTTGATATTTACTGGATTTTATAATAATCTCAGGAGAATATTTATCTGCTGAACTAAACACTGATCTGTAAAACGATTCTGTAATAATAAAGATTTTTACCATCCTTCCTGCTTTTATTTTGAAATTACAACAGAGGAAGAAGTATAAAGCTGTAAATTGGTGTTTACATGAATAGTACTAGTAATAGGAGTTTTCGGTAGCAATATTTACATACTTTTACTTAAGTAAGAGGAGTTCTTCTTGTAATGGAGTATTTTAAATTGTACTATTAATACTTTTACTCCAGTAAGAGAATGTAATGGAGTATTTTTAGTAGTAGTAGTAGTAGTAGTAGTATTACTACCTTTCCTACTCTCGTCCGCTGGGCGGCAGTAGACGCCTGTAAATCTCGCGTTGTTTCCGCTGTTCTCGCCGGAGAAGAAGAATCGCGGAAGAGGAGGCAGGTTTCCTGACGGCTCACCGGGCTAACCAGCTAACAAAGATAACTAGCAGTCTGACCAGCTTTAACCAGCTTTAACCAGTCTACAGGTTAGAGAGAGACCCGGACCGAAGGTAAGACACCAGGGTTCACAGCACAGCCTGTCTGTCTGCTTCAGTATTTCACGGTGGCGTCCTGCTGTTAGCCTGTTAGCCTGTTAGCAAGGCGTAGACAGGACTGCGGCTAATTAGCCGGTTAGCTCCGGAGCTAAACTAAGCTAAGCTAACAGAGGGAAGTCAGCTGACTGAGCCTGACATGGCTGCTCTCATCCGGCAGGACTGTCCCGGTGTTTACGGCCGGGCTTCGTGTTCACGGCTTAGCGGAGCTCAGTTTGTGTTCAGCCGGTGGTTGTCCGGTTTAACGACTCGTGTCGGCGGATTAACCGGAGCCCGGTTCCGGTTCGGACTGTCAGACAGGGTGTGGACTCTGTGTGGACTCACTCTGTTTATCTGTTTCACAGAATCAAGATGACAGCCGCACCTTACAACTACTCCTACATCTTCAAGTACATCATCATCGGTGAGTCACACGTCATGTTTACGTGTTTACGTCAGCTGATGACGAAATATTCAAATGATTAACTTCAGTTAAAAAAAAATTAAAGTATTTAAACTAATTCTTATTTTTATTTTTGGATCAATCAGCTGATTATTTTTTGATTAGTTTGTAAAAAAAAATATATGCAAATGAGCCAAGAATATGCTCATAATGGACCTTTCTAAACCCCGCCCCATTTTGCTCTGTGCTCCAATCACAGTCGAGCAAAGCCTCAAGCAACTTCCTCTTTTCCTGTGCTCAGATATGCTACATGTTAGCTACACATTAACTACATGTTAGCTACACGTTAGCTACGTGTTAGCTACACGTTAGCTACACGTTAACTACATGTTAGCTACACGTTAACTACGTGTTAGCTACACGTTAACTACGTGTTAGCTACACGTTAACTACGTGTTAGCTACACATTAGCTACATGTTAACTACGTGTTAGCTACACTTAGCTACACATTAGCTACACGTTAACTACGTGTTAGCTACACGTTAACTACGTGTTAGCTACACGTTAGCTACATGTTAGCTACACGTTAACTGCGTGTTAGCTACATGTTAGCTACACGTTAGCTACACGTTAACTACATGTTAACTACGTGTTAGCTACATGTTAGCTATGTGTTAGCTACATGTTAGCTACACGTTAACTACGTGTTAGCTACATGTTAGCTACACGTTAGCTACATGTTACCCACCTGGAAAATTTCCTCCTGTTTGGCGCGCACCACACTGTGAGAATGGTCAGTTAGCGAGTTGCCTAGCGTTTTGCTAGTTATCTAATTTACATCAAAACATTAGCGATCTAGTTAACTAGCTGTCTAACTAGCAGGCTAAGGATTGATACGGATTGTTTTGCAACATTAGCTGACTTCAGATGTGGCTGTATATACACTGCCCGTCAAAGTCACACACTGATATTTCGTTGGACCGCCTTCAGCTTTGAGTACGGCATCGTTTCAGTCTGCAGTGTCACATTTATTTCTGTCCAGAGTTACATTAATTTAGATCTTACACTGATGATGGGAGAGTCTTCTCCAGCACATCCCAAAGATTCTCCTTGGGGCTGAGGTCTGGACTCATAGTCTCTGAACCAGCTCATTCACAGTCTTCTTGGAATACGTCCGTGCCATCGGGAATAAAAACTAAAGACCGGGTCGTTCGGTATGCTCAGGTAGTCAGCTGATCTCATTCGTTGGTGACGTAACGTTGCTGAACCTCAGAGCTGATCAACTTTGCAGCAACCTCAGCTCATAAAGCTCATAAAGCCGCCCCCACAGACTTTGGACCAGTCGTATAGTTTCGGACACATTTCAGACGTGTTTTTTCAGGAGCTGCTGCTGTGACCTTTGACCTCTGGCCTCTTCTTCTCTCTCCAGGTGATATGGGAGTCGGGAAGTCTTGTCTGCTGCATCAGTTCACAGAGAAGAAATGTGAGTCCTTCTTCTGTTCATCATTGAGCTGCTGGACGTGTCCACTTCCTGTGTGTTGTAATGATGTGTGTGTGTGTGTGTGTGCGCGTGTGCGCAGTCATGGCGGACTGTCCTCACACCATCGGCGTGGAGTTCGGGACGAGGATCATGGAGGTCCACGGTCAGAAGGTGAAGCTGCAGATCTGGGACACGGCCGGTCAGGAGCGCTTCAGGGCCGTCACCAGGTCCTATTACAGAGGGGCCGCCGGGGCCCTCATGGTCTATGACATCACCAGGTACTGACGGGAGGGGCGGGGCTTGGAGGTGATGTCACACAGTTTGACGTTTTGATGAGAAACTTTTGTGTCTGTTTGTCTCCAGGAGAAGTACTTACAATCACCTGAGCAGCTGGCTGACGGACGCCAGGAACCTGACCAACCCAAACACGGTGAGTACACACACGCACACACACACACACACACACACACACACACACGTATTACATGTTCAGAGTGGGAACCACACATGTAGATACCATCACTAGAGCACTTGAAGGGTTGACGAGGCAGGATCAGAAAATATGATCAGCCGTTAATTGCTGATTCTGATGTTTGTTTTCATTTTATTTTTGGGGTTTAAAAAAAGTCACACAGTTCAAACAACAAAAGTGTCTCCAACTTCTAGTTCTCCTCCTTACTCCTCTCCTCTCCTCTCCTACTTTCCTTTTAGTCTGTTGAGTCGCTCTTGATCAGTGAAATGTTTTAATTCATCAGATTCTGAGTTGTGTGTTTGGTTGAACATCTAATCTGTGCTGAAACAGGCTGTCAGAAAGTAACGAGTCGAGGTGAGGCTGAGGTGACGTCACAGCTGCGGTTCCTGACGACGTTCCTATAGCTGATAGTGTCAGAAGAAAGTCCTGGAAATAAGAGTGTGTCATTTATAACTTCAAACTCCACCAGGAGCGTCCAGACTAATGTGTTCAGACTTGGTCATTTTTATGGTTTATGTTCAGGTTAATGACGTGTGTGTGTGTGTGTGTGTGTGTGTGTGTGTGTGTGTGTGTGTGTCCAGGTGATCATCCTGATTGGTAACAAGGCGGACCTGGAGGCTCAGCGAGATGTGACATATGAAGAGGCCAAACAGTTTGCTGAAGAGAACGGTGAAGATAGTTTGTGTTGAAATAAAACAAAAGATTAAAACAGGAAGTCATGCTGATCATCTGACCTTTACTTCCTTTTATCAATCAGGTTTGCTGTTTCTAGAGGCCAGCGCTAAGACGTAAGTACACAACCGTCTACCTTCCAGTGAACACAGCCGGACCGAACAGAACCTCTGAACCAGCAGTGTCCAGTCTAACAGTGAACACAGTAACAGAACCTCTGAACCAGCAGTGTCCAGTCTAACAGTGAACACAGCAGTGTATCGAGGTGGTTTTCTTGCCGGGCTGAGTCATTTCAGTTAGCTACATGGCTGACAGAGCTAACCACAGTTAGCTCTTCACTACTGATCAATGTTTCCATCATAAATCACCTCATCCTGACCTGTTGGTCTCAGAGGCTGTGCTCGAAATGGTCCGGTTCTGTTGCCTGCTAACAGTAGATTCAGTTCATTATCGGTTAGCTACTTTAGCGAAGTGGTTACACCAAGTTTGACTTCATGACTTTAATGTGTTTCCTCAGAGGGGAGAATGTTGAAGAGGCCTTCCTGGAAGCAGCAAAGAGGATCTACCAGAACATCCAAGATGGCAGTCTGGACCTGAACGCTGCTGAGTCAGGAGTCCAGCACAAACCGTCTGCGCCGCAAGGAGGTCGTCTGAACGCTGACAGCCAGCCGGCCAAAGAAGGCTGCAGTTGCTAACCACAGACAGAAACTACAGACCCATCGGACGGACGGACGGACACAGATACGTACACAGAGATCCTCTCCACCAGACACTAACATGCGTCTTCTATCCAGACTGCGTCAGACCGGATTTAGCTCCAGAACTCAGACCATTACCCAAAACTAGATTCAGCCACCCCCATCCAATCAAATATTTACCCTCAGCTGACTCCATAAACCTACAACTACCACCTCTGGACAAAATGTTGGACAACTACCAAATCAGGACTGTCCTAGACCTGAACTGGATCACTGTCTCCACGAAATGTGTCCCGCAGGTTAGCTCCCAACCACTCCTGATCCACACCTAGCCCAAGAGACAATGAAGATACAAGGTTTAAATATGGACCAACGTGGAGCCCAAATTTGGGTTGCCTTTGTTCCAAGTCAAGGCTTAAGCTGGTCCATCCTGAGTCCATCCAATCCAATCTGGACTGCTCTAACCCCACAATCCTTTTCCAAAAGACTGGACTGACCTTTGAACCTTGTTGTTCTGGAGTGCCGTTGGCCTGGTCCAAGTGAAGGAAGTTCAACTTTGAGACAAGCCTGGTCTCAGGTTTAACACATTGATAACTCAAAAGATGAATAAAGATATGAGGCTCAAATATGAACCAGCCTAGAGCCCAAAACTGGACTGCACCTCACCAACAGGGGTCGCCTTACTTCTAAATCTGGACATCGCAATGGACAGATTCAAGATGAACCACCACTGGTCCAAGTCAAGCCAAGGATGATCATTCTAAACCCAAAAAAGACAGCCCATTTCCTGGACTAACGTCCTGTTAGTCCAAACTTCTCTGTCCTGCAAATGCGGACGACCCTTCAAATTCAGAAATTCCTTCGGAATCCAGAAAATCCAGAACTTTTGGATTTATAGTCGTACATATGTCTCATCCCATCGTCTTCTTCCTCTGCTCAAGCTCAAGCTCCACATCCATCCGCACCGTGTTGGTAATCTGGATCAGAAGACGCATTTATGCTCCAGTTGTGGAGACTTCTTGAATCGGTTCTTGCGGGTCAGATGATGAGATTCATTTCCAGCTGTTCACAGCTGAAGCTGATGATGCAGGTTTATGAATGCAGGTTAAAGGGGAACTCCACTGATTGCACATGCTTAGATGAGCCTCTAAAGATGTTTGTGTGACGTCTTTCTAAAGTCAGCTGGAGTCTTTGCAGAGTTTGACCCATATTATGTAAAAGTCAGGATAATTCTGCCTTTGCTCCTTCAGTTCTGAGCCGTCTTTCTCGTAAATCCTCCAAACTTTATGAAAGTTCGCACGTCGGCCCACGTCTAAATCGCTGGAGTGCCTCTTTAATCCGTCGCTTGAAAAGATCGTGAAGTGGTGCCAGAATAGGATCTCGGTACACATAATCATATTTCACACACAAGTTTGTTCATGAAAAGCATTAAAACGTCTTCACGGGTCCAAAACTGACCTGTGGAAACCCAACAACATTTTTAGAAAGAGACAATCTGAAAAGTACCCGTGGACACAGAGACCGACCAAATTAAAGTGAATCGGACCAAGCCTTACTTGGGTCCTGGGGTCAGGTCTTTGGACCCTTGAAGACCTCTCACAGACATATATACAGTCTACCCAGTAACCAAACCCACCATCTCTGCATCTCAACACTTTGCCTTTTTAAAACCATTTTAACTGAATAACTTTGTTTAAGGCGACGCTGAATATTGATCGTTCTGTGGAGAGACTAAAGCAACTGATCGATGAAGGAAGAATGACTTACCTGAACCAGAGCGTCACGACCGGTCCCTCAGTGGATCTCAAGTTCAGGATAGATTTTTATTAAATTTTCTTGTTAATGTTTTTTTTCTAACGTGTTTCCAAATATATATAAATATATACATACAGTATATTTTCGATGTGACAGCTCCCCCTTGTGGCCATTTTCTTGCCTCCCTCCTTGTTTAAGTGTGAGGGAAGAAAAGTGACCCAAGTGGAAACTACGCAGATCGTTTTTAATTTATTACTGCCTGTTTCTGGTTTTTGTTCGTTTGGTTTTCTCTTCAACGTTAGGCCGGGATAATTACACTTTACTTGAATGCATTATTCTCTGGTTCATCACAGCTGCAGTGAATGAGTCTTAACTTCCTCATAGTTCACGTGGAAACTGAACATTGTTTCTCTGCAAAAGTTATGAAACAATAAGTGAAATGCCTTCCAATGAAACGTTTCAACTCAAGTCCCGCGCCTTGAAGTCCTGAAGTGCTTTAACCTTTCCTCCAAATGATTAAATGTGAAGTTAAACTGGTGTTTAGAGTTTAACCCTGGCGCTACATGATCCGGGTCTCCCAGTAGAACTGGATCGGTCAGTAAATTTTGTTCCATTTGAAGCATTCCAGCGCTAAACTAAACACCAGAACTTCAACACATCATATTTGATTCAGTGTTCGATTAACGCAGCTTTTAATGTCCAATTTACACTAAATGGATTAATCTTCCGGTTTATGTGCAGCGTCTCCAGCACAAATAAACAGTTAAATCAGTTAAATCAGTTAAATAAAAACACAAACACAGAAGATGTTTTTAAAAGCCTGAGAAATGTTTCCCATCGAGGTCGCAGAAGCAGCAAAAGTCACCAACAAACTATAAATTATTACACACGTAAAAAGTTTAGAAGTTTTTGGTTTTTCTGGGTTTAAAAAAATTTCAATTTTGAGATGAAAGTAAAAAAATATAGAAATAGACAAATGTTAATTGAATAAAGTAAAATTTAGAATCATAAAAGCACCAATGGTGAGTCAGATATTTTTAACGAGATAATGTCACCAGCTCATAATCACAGTTAGAGTTCTGACGTCACATTACTGTTTAGATTTGTGTTTTTGCCTCGCAGAAAAAAATCTTCAAAAATTTAAAATTTATACGCAATCATTTGGTCGTAACTTTTCACCATGTTGTTTGTTGTGATTTGCTCGTTAGGATAAAATGAATTTTTCATTATTTAAATCTTGAATTAAAATGACTGAACTCTCTTATGTACAAACTCAGTTTCTCAACTTGATCGTGACATTTGTCTCCTCTGGGACTCCGTACTCTTGTGCTGTAGTTGTGAATGAAAGTTTATTTGGACTTTAAAAAGGCCGTCTGTGGTACCGCGGTCCAGGTTCTGGCCCGGTGGAGTCTTGCTCAGATCCGTGTTAAAGGTTCTTCAGACGAGTTCTGTTGGTGCGTCCTGAGAACTCAAAACACACAAACTGGTTTTCAGACTGTTTGTCTGAATGGGGGTGTGATTTTACTCTTGGCTGTCCTCTGATTGGTGGACAGCAGCCTTCAGCTGTGATGCTTGATTTCTGAATGACGCCCTTCGCTCACTTTAAAAAACAAAACAAAAAACATCACATGGGACTCTGTTATCACTTCATAATCCGCACGTCGCATTCGCTGGGGAGCAAAAACATTTTTTTAATGAGAGATCGTTAATTTCCTCGTTGATGCTTTTGTGTGTTTTTTAAATTTTACCACAGAAGATTTTAACAAGTTTCCACGAACCAGTGTGTCACAGAAATCAACAAGAAGTCACAAAATCTGCAGAAACAAACTCTGAAAGTTTTGTTGTGACCGCCGCCTTAAGCTTCTCTTCTCACCAAAGCATGGAGTTAAATAAAAGAGTAGCAGTGACGGGGCTGTAGGGGGCAGCGTGGTCGCCTTACGTTCCACCAAATTCTTAAATTTGATTGTTGATCTCGGAGGACAAACACAAACAACAGCTACATTCTTTTTATAACAGTAAATGCTTGTAACAAAGATAAAAGTGCGTTTGTAGCAAAAGCAGCGTTTGAATCATCCAGATGGAGGCGCTGTAAATCATCAAAGAATGATCGGCCGTCTGGCTGTAACTCTGTACATTTTATTTTCTTCCTGTAATGTCTGTTGATTTTTTTTTTTGTCTGCTGAAGTAACAAACGTGCTTCTTTTACGATTATTTATGTTCTAAATCTGTAATTATTTTCTTCAGCTGTACGTTTTCATTGTACGACCATGGGGACTCAGTTATTTGTAAATAAAGTATATATACTGTATAAACTCGTCTGACGAGTCGCTGACGTTCTTTGAAGTTCAGCACATATGAAGATCAGATATCTGTTGATAATATACCTTTATACCTTTTCTTTGATCAAATATTTAACACAGCAACATAACGGCTGGTTAAACACAACTTTATCCATGTAGGATCATTTCCATAATGTTGTCAAACGTACTGAGTGTTGGTGGCAACAAAAACATTTTTAATTGACGTACTTTGATTCATAATCACCTTGATGGATTACTTTAAGTTTCACAGCTTAGAAATGATCTTATCGGTGACTTAACACACAAAAATACGTGTTACGTGTATTTGTTTCGTATTTATGAATCCAAAGATATTTAGAGTTTAGGACGTGCGCAAATCAGCATGACGGCACACCTGACTCACCTGACTCACCTGCAAAATATAAACCATGTAAACAAATCCGAATAAGTCAACTTTAATAAAGTAATATATCTGAAATTACAATTTCAGCTTTCTTTAATGAATATTCTGTTATGGACTATTAGGCCGCCTCGTTAACACAGGTGTGTACCTCGTTAACACAGGTGTGTTCGTTGTGTTCAAACAGTTCAGTGAGCTCAGTGAAATGTTTGTGCAGACTAAAGGTGGACTGAAGAGGAATATTCAGTTAGATAAAAACATTTTGATTCCATCCATCTTTGTTCAACACATTTTGACTTTTGGACTTTAAACGCTGTGGAGTTCCTGAAATGTTTGGACCTCCTCCAGCACCTGTGCAGGTGAGTCGCTGAGTTCACGGACTGACGAGACTGATGTGTCAGCAGATATCTGAGTCACTGCAACTCTGAACTAACAGAGTTTATATGTGAGTGTTTTTGAAATCAACTATTTAAACTTGAATATCAGTTGAAAATGTTAATTATACAAGATGTAAGTCAGACTGAGCAATCTGATTGGTCAACTAGACATTTAAAATGTGCTCAAATCAGCATGACAGCTTTAATTTGAATATTAGATAAAAATTGCTTAATTAAAAATCCTCTTGAGGTGGTAAATCAGAGAGATGATCTGATTCCAGGTCTGCATGATCATCTGCAAGACTTCCAGGGGAAACGTGTTGAGACTAAATTTTTGTTGCGTTTCAGACTCTGGACCTGGTTCAGGTCCTGATCTGACGTGGAGTGACGGCACACTGGACCTTCTTCTGTCACGTTGCGTTCAGGAAACGTAGGTGCTGTGACAACTATGACTCAACACTTGAAATCAGTTTGAAAAGATGTTTCAGAGCTCACACTGATCTGACGAATGTTTGAGTTTGTTTCTTTATTCTGGAGAAGAAAAATCTCAAATTGTGAGTTTTGTCTTTGTTTATTTTATTAGTTTAACGTGAACACACTCAAACTGGACAGACGTTGGTGCAGAGAGCTGAAGTTTATTTAAACACGTTGTGGTTATTCTGAGTCGTGACTCGGTCGAGCTCAGCCGGGGTGGCACTGTGCTGGTTTCAGACCTGAACCGCCGACCCCCGTTCTGTGGACCCGGGTTG
Organism: Protonibea diacanthus; assembly: GCA_028641955.1. Classification (NCBI taxonomy): domain Eukaryota; kingdom Metazoa; phylum Chordata; class Actinopteri; family Sciaenidae; genus Protonibea; species Protonibea diacanthus. The sequence goes on from CM053985.1 coordinate 26,370,123, forward strand.
GACAGCTCAGAGCGCCACCATCAGGTGAACTGAAGTGAAACAGTTTCAGGAGTGTCGCGAGGAACCTTTAAATCAACATTTATTGGACCTCAGAGCTGCAGACGTGACATTTAAAGGACTCGAGACCGGAACCAACATCCACGCCGCAGGCGACAGGAAGCCACCAGAAGACTTCCTGTGTGAGAAAGGTGATGATAAAAAAAAAAAAAAAGAGTCCGCTGACCTCACAGGCAGCTCACAGTTCTGATTGGCTGCAGAGGCTGTGACATCACGACGTGGCTCTGCTCTTGGTGGCAGGCTCCGTCTCCTGCTCGTACTCGATCTCCACGTACGCTCGCTTCTTCCTCGCCGCCGAGCCGTTAGCCGGAGATTTGCCTTTTGACCTCGAGGCCTTCGCCTTCGTCTCCACCTCCATCTCCTCCTCATCCTCCTCCTCTTCTTCACTGGACTCCTCCTCTTCATCGTCCTGCTCCTCCTCATCGCTGCTCGTCCTCAGTTTGTTCATGTCCTGAAAGAGAGACAGACAGACAGGTAAAGAGAGACAGACAGACAGGTGAGGAGACAGACAGGTAAAGAGAGACAGACAGACAGGTAAAGAGAGACAGACAGACAGGTAAAGAGAGACAGACAGGTAAAGAGACAGACAGACAGGTGAGATTACCTCGAAGTCACTCAAGTCGCTCTCCTCCACCTCTTCTTCTACAAACTCTCTTTTCCCGACGTCCTGCAGAAAGAGTACGAGATCAGTCCTCAGATCGTACACTGAACAGATACACTGTGTGTGTGTGTGTGTGTGTGTGAGGATCAAAGTGTCCTTCATCACCTCGTCATCTTCCTCTTCCTCCTCCTCCTCCTCCTCTTCCTCACTCTCTTCGTCCTGTTGCTCCAGAGCTCTGTCAAAGGCGTGAACTGGGAAGTTGTAGATGTCTCCATACTGTCAACACACACACACATTAAGTTTAACACCAGGACACACTCAGGACCTCCACCTCCTCCACCTCTTCCACCTCTTCCACCTCCTCCACCTCTTCCACCTCCTCCACCTCCTCCACCTCTTCCACCTCTTCCACCTCCTCCACCTCCTCCACCTCTTCCACCTCCTCCACCTCCTCCACCTGGACTCTTCAAGTCTGTACGTTTGTGACATCTTACCGTTCCCTGTTTGAGTCTCTCCAGCAGCTCCTTCTCGATGGCGTTATCCAGCTGAGCTGCAATCAGAGCTTTCTCCTGCAGACACGAGACACAACAGACGAGTTAAAGACGAGTTAAAGACACAACAGACGAGTTAAAGACGAGTTAAAGACACAACAGACGAGTTAAAGACACAACAGACGAGTTAAAGACGGTTCAGGCGACTGAGACGAGTTAAGAAGAGTTTAATCATCATCACCTCTTTCCTCTTCTCTCTCCTCTCCACCTTCCTGCTGAGAGGAACCAACTTCCTCCTGAAAGACACAAACAGTCGGACTTTAAACGGTCGGGTTGGGTCGGGTCGGTGTGGTACTGGTACTGGTACTGGTACTGGTAATACTTTGACGTCACTTACTGTCTCTTCAGCACCAGTTTGCGCATGCGGATCAGGTACTGGGTGATTTTGGTGAAGCGTTGTTTACATTTGTGTCGGATGAATCGAGGCCAGTAGATCAGATTCTCATCGATCTGTTCCAGAGCTTTCTCATAGTTCTTACTGAGCTTCACCTGCACACACACACACACACACACACACACACACACACTTATAAAACAAACTCATACTGGCCTGTGCTCTGTGTACACAGAGAAGCTGACAGGTTAGTGTTCAGCCGAATAGCAGAACTGATTCGGTAACGTATCACAAACGTTACTGGTTAACATTTAGAAAACGTATTGAGCGCTCACCTTCTCCCACATCTTGGCGGGAAAAGCTGCTCTCTCGATCACCTTCATGTAGAGGAAACACTGACCTGAGGAGGAGACACACACATCGTTAACACACATCACCTGACGAGCTGGACCTGAGGACGTTACCGTGGTAACAGCTGTAAAAACAGAGCCCTGTGTGTGTGTGTGTGTGTGTGTGTGTGTGTGTGTGTGTGTGTGTGTGTGTGTGTGTGTGTGTGTGTTCACCTTTCTCCTCTCTGATGGTGGCGTACTGACTGTTGGCCAGCGGACAGGACGAGCGGTTGCACAGTCCGGTGATGTTGTACTCATTTCGACAGAAGGCCTGAGTCTTTGTCCTGCAGACAGACGGACAGAGGAGACGTCACGTGTCACGTCACGTCATCATCATCATCGTCATCGTCACTACATGAAGTCTCAGATGAATGAATGAAGGTCACACTTACTTTACTTTGAAGGAGCAGAACTGCTGGTTCCCAATAATGTCCCAGATCACCTGCAGGAAGCACATTAACACACAGAGTCATCACATGTCACCTGACAGCATATATAATATATATATATATATATAATATATACACACAACAACATGATTATAAGTAATGAATAAAACGAGGTTCACGTCTGACATGAAATATTCTCCATGAGCGCCTCAAACGTTGTTAAAGCGTTATGTTAGTGTTCGTGTAGGTTAGTAAAGATGAACTTATCTGACAAACATTAATTATGATCTCATGATAACTCGGTGTACTGAAACAGCTAGCGGAGCTAACGTTAGCTCAGCTCTGTCTGACACTCACGTCGTCGTGCTGCATCTTTAGCTTCTCTCAGCTTCAGCGGCAGTCCAGAGTTTGTTCACGCGTTATAAAAACGTTATTTTAACGTTAGGAGGAGTTCTTCTGTCCGCGGAGCCACATGGACGGTCAGGGTGCCGCCATCTTTGTTTGCATGTGTGAGATCTCGAGAGACGTGAAGGCGACGTGACGCGAAGTATCGCGAGACTGAACGTTGAAACGTTGTTTATTTATTATTTTAATTATAACGTGTTAAGAAGAACAACACTTACAATACAATATATTTTATATTTTATTTATATTTAAAACCTTTTAGACTTTTTTGGGTAAAGTGAATAAAAAATATTTATTTCTACTGTTCTTCATTAAAAAAAATTATATTAAATATATAAATGCAGCAGAAGAACCAACAACATTTAAATCAAATACAAATCATATAAAACAAACAAAAAGTTACATAAAAACATAATGATAGATTACATAAAAGAACAATAAAATATAGAAATAAAAATAAATTAAAAAGTTAAAAAGACATCACAGAAAAGCGAGTTTATAAACGTTTGTATTGTGGATTTGTACTTTTAACAATGTTTAAATAATAAAAAGTTCAGAACATTCAAACATTTCTTAAATCTAATTAAAATCATAAAAGAATAAATTTCTGTTACACATGAAGGGAACTGAACATTAATCCAGACACACTGAAACATAAAATGAGACAATCAGAAGTCATAAAATAAAATATTTAACACAGGACACGAAAAAACATCAAATAAATGTTAAATATTTAAAAGCGGAATGTCTGCGTTTGTTTATCTGAACGTCACGTGGGGATTGTTGGAGTGACGTCATTTTGAGCCATCGGTTTTATTTTTGAACACGTTTAAAGATGACTTCCGGTTCAGGATCAGAAGGGCTGAGGCGCGAAGCGTAACAAGTTGAGGCTGCGCCTGTCACGGAGGTCCGTGAACGCACCAATCATCACGCTCATGAACTGGAAAGATCATAGATCCAACATGGCGCTGCCGCAGCCTGTATGTCGCTTCCCGCGCTCTGACTCACGGTGTCATTTCTTCTTCGTCGTCGTTAAAATCGAATTTTGTTTATAGTTCATCCTGAATGACGTCACATCACAGCGAACATCCCGCCGCCGGCCCGCGCGCGTCTTTTAACGGCGGAAACACCGAAAAACCGAGCGAGCTAACGGGAGAGGTGCATCATGGGAGAGAGAAAAACAATCAGCTGACGGTAAACGGAAGTAACAGCGACACCTGGCGGCGTGGAAGGCACCACGTGATGTTTACGTCATTTATATCTAACAAAATATATAAAAACTGATTTTATGCCACTGAAAGTTTTTAAAAGCTTCATCATAAACATAAAGTCAGCATGAAGCTGCCTCACTTCATTTATTGTTTTTAATTCTATAAAATGTTTAAATATGCAAATGAGGCACTGTACAACACGTTTATATATTTTAATGATCCGGAAGATGTTATTAGAAGGTTGTTAAAAGGTTGTTAAAAGGTTTGTCTTAATGTGTCATGTACAGTCGGGGTTCCAGGTCTTCTTGTGGAGTCCAGCTGCAGTCAGGACAAACTGTTCTTGTGGGGTGAGGTTCTGGTTCTGGTTCTGATGGACCTCCGCCTCCGGCCCAGGATGGACTCCATGATTGTTTTTCTCCAGCTGCTGCAGGACGTTCATCAGCACAGATCGTAGAAACGTGCCGTCTTATTCTGTCTGACTTAAATCTGTAGATTCAAACCATATTTATCTTTCTGTTCTTCAACACTGACAAAGAAGTGACGGAGCCGTGAGTGAAAAAACAGAAATGGTTTATTTTAGTAAATATCAGGAGCTTTTCACGGCTGAACAACACTGGATCTGTAGTTGGCACTCTTTAAAGGGACGATCCACCAAAAACAGAATTCACATCCGTCATCTGTGCATGATAATAACTGCTGCCAGCTCTGTTTGTCGGAGGATATTCTTTCATTTATTTTTTATTTTTTTTGCTCAATAAACCCCAAAAAACAAAAAAAGCTTCCTGGGACACGGTACAAAATGAAAAGAAGAAAACAAAGAAACGAAAAAGGCACCTGAAGCCACGACAGACAGACGTCAGCCCAACAACTGAAAACTACACAGACATGCAACTCACATCGATTTACACTGAGCTATATAGGCATGCAAAAACAACACTGCTCTGAACAGGGGCACACACACACACACACACACACTCTCACACTCACACACACACACACAGATCAATGTTTTCTGTAAAATACGAACGTCGGCTCGTGAACAGACTCATGTCCACATCATGGAGGCTAAAGATCCGCCCAGACACTGGTTTTAATGCCCCCCCCACCCAGGAGTCTCACTAAACACCCTGTGGTTCATCAGCCTGGAGCCAGCTGCATTGTGGGTAAAAGCATCCAGGTTAATCAGACGCCGCCACGCGATGGAGGAGGACCAATCAGAGCGAACGGTGTCAGACTGTTTGAATATTTTACACTTAAAAAACTTCTGAAAGACGAAAGTTTGTTTCCACGTGATCGCCGAACGATTCGTCAGCTTGTGACGTCGAGACCTCCGAGATCTACCGCGTGTTTCTTCAAGTCGTCTGAATTATTTTAACAATGAAAATAAAGCAGAACATGTTTGTCCTCTGTCACAGCGCCGAGATTTCTGAGACGTTTTTCTAGAGTCGAAGGTGCCAATCACTAATCCACTGTGCTCTAGAACCAGAGGTTCTGGTTCCATGTTCTAGAACCAGAACGTGGATTTTTAAAGCACATTTTGAGGGAAAGTGACGCCGCGTCTCTAACGGGGAATGTTCTACATTTAAAACAGCGGTGATGTCACCAGCACAGGATCGTGGGAGTTGAAGTGAATGAGAACTTGTCTTCGATTTGTCAGTCAGCAGGTAGAGAAATAAAAACCGGAGCTGCAGCTCGTTTTGGGTCGTGAACACAAACAGAAACCAAAGATCAGATCTCAACGCTTTTATATAAAATCATAGAAACTATAAACCAACTGGTAACAGACGAGCCCAGCGAGCCGGTTCGGTCCAGGACAAACTGCAGCTGAGCCCTCGCCTGGGCGGCCAATCAGAAAACGACTCGAGGACAGGTGGGCGGGGCCTGGCGGCTGCTACAGTCTGACCTTCACGCGGCGTCTGTCTGTTCGCTGATTTGTTGTGCCGAAGTTTTGAAGGAACATTCAGATATTCTGGGAAATCTTTCTGACATGACGAGACGGAGCCGAACACGTCACGGATGGTTTGTAACACGCGGTAATGCAGCTGTACGTGTTTATTAATGTGTTAGTTAATAACACACACACATTTACAATGGTTGCATTATAACGTGTTACTAACCATCCTGAGCTTTGGACTTCCCAGAATCCTCTGCTGTTTCAGTCATCGGTACTTTGTGTTTTTGGCACAATCATAAACATGCTCAGTAAAAGTCAGTCAAACCTTCATGTCGACGTCGAGGAGCTGAAGCTGCATCAGAAACATTAAAAAACAAAAAGGCTAAAAACACGTTTCGGAGCTCACGCTGGATTATTTACACAGAAAAACAAAGTTTGACATCTCGCTCTCGTTAGCATCGTTAGCAGCTTCAGGACGGCTAACAATGCTAATCAGGCCACTTCTGGAGCCAAACGAGCTCACGTGACACCCGACCTCCCCGTCTGTCTGATAGAGTCATTGTGGGTAATGTAACAGCAACAGGACGAAGACGAATGATCTGGATCTCGTACCGCGTCCTTCAGCGATCGGACACGAGCTCCTCAGGTGTGTCCAGGTGAAGACAGACGATGGTTCACCTTCAGGGGAGTCCCATCCCTTCATTAACCCCGGCTCAGACTCAGACCTGTCCACCACCCCTCCTCTGACGATGAGGTCTCAAACGGTCTGACAGGGTTTCAGGAAAAGGGGTGAGGAGGTCTTTCTAACGAACGATGTCTTCAAGTTCCAAACGGAACCGACGTTCAGGTTTCCAAGTGGGTCGCTGGTCGTCTTCGGGGCTCTCGAACCAGTTTTATGGGAGTCAGCGGAAAGAGTCTGGACGATGAACGAGTCGGTGAAGACTTGAAGCTGGTTTGCAGTTGTTCCGTCTCTGGTCGGGGTCTGATCTTGTTGTTAAGGCGTCTCCGTGGATCGTGGTGGGTCTCAGGATGTGTTTAGCCCGAGCTGTCGGGGGGTCCGGTGGGTCTAGGCAGGTCTCGGTAAGTCTTTTTTTTTCTCACGGGGCGGTTTCTGGTCTTAGGAGGTCTTGACCAGGTCGTAGACGTAGATGTGGAAGTCGTCGTCGAACTTGATGAAGTAGACGGAGGGTTTCGCCTCCACCTGGTGGATGACCATGCCCGACCGCTTCCCGCCGTCCTCTTTGGCGTACTCCACCTGTTTGCCCACCAGACTGTCGACCACCTCGCCGGGCTCGCGCTCCGCCGCCACGCTGTCGTCTGCAGAGAGAACAGAGAAGCGAACACATCAGCTGGAGATCGACAGCAGCTGAAGAAACGTGGATGAGAATGAACCTGAAGTTTCTCACGTTTGTTGACTAAAACTATGATGAAAGTGAAGCAGAACCAGTTTGGCCGTGTTGCCACTCACTGGAGTCGGGCATGATGCGCAGGTCTCCCTCCTTGTAGTCGTCCAGCAGCTGGTACATGTACAGAACCGGGTCTTTCTCGTAGGTGATGTAGAACCAGGACGTCATGATGGGAGCCCGAGCCAGCACCATCCCCCTCCACTCCTCCTTCGGCCCGTCCTCCGTCTCAAACATGTGCTCCACCGCCTTCCCGATCATCGTCTCCGCCAGCATCGAGTCGCTTACACGGGCCGGAGCTGGACCAATCACAGAGAGGGCATGATGACATCATCACCAACAGACAGAGTCCAAATAAGGTAGAACAGAACAGGAACAGGAAGTAGACTTCAGTTGGTTCCTCACCCACTCTGTCGGGCAGGACCTCCAGCCCCACCACCCGCTCGTCACTGTACAGCTCCAGGCCGTAGATGCAGTCGAAGCCGTCGTATTTGATCAGGTACAGGGACGGGTTAACGGGGACCTGGTCCAGGACCGTCCCCTTCCACTGGGACGACTTACCTGAGACACGAGGATCAACCGTTTACTGCATCAGGAATCTATACACAACCATCCATCAACCAATAACTAACTCATACTCACTGCCTTCCTTCCAGATGTGCTGGATCCTGCAGCCCACGATGTTCCTTCTGGGCTGAGCCAGAGTCTTACTGGGACCAACACTAGTCCTCTGTTTCCTGCAGGGAGTCAACGAAGGACGAGTTAAGACGGGAGACAAACGAGGACGTCTGAACGTTCGATTTATCTTTATCACCTTCGTCAGACTTACTTGTGCGTGTTCTTCTTCTTCATCATGTTTGCAGACACGCCTGAATGTCCTGAAACAACAAAGAATCAATACGAGACTGTCTAAAACCTGAACATAGTCTCTGTGACGTCCCCGCAGACTGTCTAAAACCTGAACGTAGTCTCCGTGACGTCCCTGCAGACTGTCTAAAACCTGGACGTAGTCTCCGTGACGTCCCTGCAGACTGTCTAAAACCTGGACGTAGTCTCTGTGACATCCCACAGACTGTCTAAAACCTGGACGTAGTCTCTGTGACGTCCCTGCAGACTGTATAAAACCTGGACGTAGTCTCCGTGACGTCCCTGCAGACTGTCTAAAACCTGGACGTAGTCTCTGTAACATCCCCGCAGACTGTCTAAAACCTGGACGTAGTCTCTGTGACGTCCCTGCAGACTGTCTAAAACCTGGACGTAGTCTCTGTGACGTCCCTGCAGACTGTCTAAAATCTGGTCGCAGTCTCTGTGACGTCCCCGCAGACTGTCTAAAACCTGGACGTAGTCTCCGTGACGTCCCCACAGACTGTCAGACTGACTTTGGGTCAGAACAACAATCTGTCCCTTTAATGTTGGAGGACAAACTCTTATTTTGAAACTCACCCCCGTCCGCTCGGGGCCGTGGGGCCGCTGGGCTCTTGAATGGGGTCTTCATTCATCCACCTGTAGGGGGGCAGCCAGCCAGGCTGCCGGTCCAGACTAAACACTGGGAGTCGGTGTGTTTGACACCAGGCTAGAGGGGGTGCGGGCGGTGTTTGTAGGGGGGAAGACAGGGAGGGGTGAGGATGGAGGGAGGGGGCAGGGGGGAGGAGGAGGGTAGGGAAAGGAGGAGCACCAGGGATTAGGCCGGGCCCTGGACAGGCTGCATACAGGCTGGGTACAGACTAAGACCTGGAGACTGAGGCGACGTCACAGCTGGAGGACACGATGAGGAAACGACGAGTCCAGCCTGAAAACACACAAACACACAAGATGACACAACTGTAGCTGCTGTTAGCTCAGTTTGTTAGCTGCTGTTCTGTCAGCTAATATTAGCTCAGATTTGGGTGTTTGACATTAATGGACTCCATTTCTAAGCTAATGTTAGCTTGTGTTGCCTCATGTCATGTCAGAACTGGAGCTGGGTGAGCGGGCAGTGTAACCGGGCTCAGCAGCTTCTATGGACATAATGGCAGAGGAGAAGAGAGTGAAGAGGACGCTGACGGAGGAAGCTAAGAAGAGAAAAGGAGAGAGTGAGCGAGCAAGAAGCCGTCGGACAAGAGTAAATCTGGGACTGACTTTTAGTGGTTGGTGAGAGCTTGGTGAAATAAAAGGCTGAAAGACAGACGCCGAGCTGGGCTGACTGCTGTTGGACTAGTCAGTAATATTAGCTGCTGCTGTGTCTGCTGCTGGTGACCTGGTTGATGTTTGGCTGCTCAGTGAATCCTTGAAAAACAAACTGTGACGTTCTGCAGAGACAAACAGCTGCACGACGACAACCACAACAACTGCAACAAACCACAGAGCTGCTGCTGCACGAGCACAGCATGCAGCACTGCAAGAACATGACAACAGACCAGGACCAGGACCAGGACCAGGACCAGACCACCAGCAGCAGATGAAAATGTGATGTGAGTGATTAAAGATGGAGGAGACCTGAACCTGACCAGCTGTTAGTTTGAGAGGAAACAATTAATTAATTAATGACCTCCAGTTTGTTCGTCTGTGACGGTGAACTGAACATCGATATTCTAAAAACTGACCCTGACTGGAGCAGAGAAAGGGGACGTGACAGTTTTAGACAGTCTGCTGGGACGTCACGGAGACTACGTCCAGGTTTTAGACAGTCTGCGGGGACGTCACGGAGACTACGTCCAGGTTTTAGACAGTCTGCGGGGACGTCACAGGGACCTCCTTAACGGAGGAGCAGGAAACGTGTCATCAGTCAGCGATGACCTCACGCAGCCTCACCTGAGCTCACCTGACTGTCCTCTCTCTGCAGCCCTTCCTCTTCCTCACCACAATAAAAGCATGAACTCATCCCTTCATCTGACTGCTCACGTGAGTTTGTTTTGACTGATGATGATGATGATGATGATGAAGATGAGCAGCCAGAGGTCACACTTTACCTTCCTAATCACTGACCGCCACGCAGCCCGCACACTCACGCATATGTCTGTGCACACAGAGACGCCACATTGCGCCAGTATTTACAAAAAAAGCCGCATCGGTGCAAAAAAAAAAAAAAAAAAAAAAAAAAAAAAAAGGCGCAGGCGAACAAAGGGAGCGGGAGTCTGTGCGGGGAAACACCGCCGCTCTGCTCGCTGCTGTGCGGTAAAACGTGAACGCGGTGCGCGGGCCGGTGAGCGGGCTGGTTCGGCGGGGCCGGAGGCCGCAGGTTTCTTACCGATGCAAGCAATCAGTGTCGCCGCATAATCCCGATCAGCCGCCGAGGAGAGGCTCCACATTGATCCGCTCTGCCTCCGCTGGGCGCTCCGCTGCGGCAAGCTAGCTGCGCTAAGATGGAGGCAAGGCGGAAGTGAGGGGGCCCGGCCCTTCAAAATAAAAGCTGGAATTTTGATGCAATATGTTATTATTTTCTCTTTATTTATTTATTATTTTAAATAAACTGAACAATTCAATTTGAATAAAACAAAACTGACACGTACCGGAAACTCTACACTGTAAAAAAAAAAGGTTGTAGATTTAACGGTGAAACTGCCAAACCATGACAATAAAAGACTTTAAAAATATGTTTTATTGTACACAGCAAAACACTGTCATATTTCAAAACCTTCATTCATACAGCATTGTAAAGTTTTATATTTGAGACTGTTGTACAACGCTGTAATATTTAAAGGCAAAACTATTCATTTATTTATACGTCAGTCATGTCAAAACACCAACCTTACAGCAACAGTACTAACATGCTTTTACTGTAATATTAGAGAAAAATAAACTTCTTCTAAGGTTACACTTTATGTCCAGGTAAACACTTTGGTTGTTTTATGTCCTGTTTATTTATTTGAACCTTTGTATATGATGTTATGATCACATCTTATCAGTCTGTGTACTGTTACACATTAGAGGTTTGTTGGAGTCAGATTGTTGTGTGTGTTAAATAAATTCACATTTGGATCAGTTGACTAATAAAATAATAATAAAACATGTTGTTGGATGTTATATCTATACATAATTATGATTTCAAAATATATGTCTTGACAGTTTAATTAAAACCATTACATTTGACATTATTTATATTTAAAGATTTTACTGATCACTTTTAAAGCTCGTCAGGGTCTGGCTCCATGTTACATAGCAGACATGTTGACACCTTATGAGCCGGCCCGCAGCCTCAGGTCCTCAGGTGGGTCCCTCGGGTCCTCAGGTGGGTCCCTCGGGTCCTCAGGTGGGTCCCCGGGTCCTCACGTGGGTCCCTCGGGTCCTCAGGTGGGTCCCTCGGGTCCTCAGGTGGGTTCCCGGGTCCTCAGGTGGGTCCCTCAGGTATAAACTTGCTTTCATGTGATGTCCTCTTTTTAACTTTTTTTTTTTTTCTTCTGCTGCTATTTTGTCTGAGTGTCTTGTTCGTGCCTGTCTGTCAAAGCACTTTGTAAACACTGTTTTTTAAATAAATAAATAAATAAATAAATAAAGTTATTATTATTATTAGTTTCAGAGCGGGTGAATGTGCTTTTATTTTCTAATCCTCTCACCGGAAGTGTCGTTCATTACGCGGGCTGTTGTTGTGAGTCCCGCCTTTCTGCCTCTTGCTAAATAGTGATCCGGGCTAACTGCTGAGCAGCAGCGCCGTTTGCCGCGGGCTCTTCCTGCCAAATACTGAGCCTCTCCGTTGACCCGTTTTTTATCACAGAAAGGCGCCAAAAGCAGAATCGTGTCCGCGCGGACATTATTAGCGGGTTCTTTGATGTTCGCCGTGATTTTAAACGTAACTGCGCCGTTAGCTTCGATTACCGACTTAATTAAACAGCCTCCGCATTGTAGTGTGAGCGGCGGCACGGCAGGGGGCGCTCTGTGCGCATAAAGAGAGGGAGAACATGAGCTGACCCAGAGTCAGATCTGTGAGGTGTCGACTGTTAAAGGGAGCGTCAGACGTAGATAAGAGCTGATCTGGGGGCAGCTTCCTGTCATATACGTAGGAGGAGGCTCGCTTTATTCACCAGAGATAACACACGGTGGCGGTGTTTGCCGCCGTTTAAACAGTAACAGAGCGAAATGAGCAGCTAGCACCGCTCGCTCGGGGAGCTCCGGTGAGGGAATCGCAGTGACGGGTTGTTAAATTACAACCAGAGCGGAGGAATTCGGGTGAAAACCGAAAGCCGAGCCTCCTCACGGCTCCACTGCTCAGCGCTCCTCCGTGAAACGAGTCGAAGCCCATGATAGAGCAGAGCCGTGTGGGTACAATCCACTCAGCCGCGGGACACCCTGGAAGAGACGGAGAACCCTCCGGAGGATGCCGAGCGACACGAACTCGATGTGAAAATCGTCTCGGCGAGATGTGAGATGAACCCGGAGAAAAGTGCGACCGAGGCCGGCGACATCATGCTGGTCCGGAGCTCCGTGAGTACCGCGTTTGGTTAGCATGTCGGCTAATGTTTGTTAACATGAAGCTGCCGGGCTGTGGTGACACTTTAAAGCCGAGCAGCAGCGCTGTCAGGTCGGGTTGTTTCCTGCCGCTGACCGGAGAGAAGCGGCTAGCAGCTAACAGCTAGCGCGGAAGCGAGCTAACGCAAAGCTAAGCTAATGTTTACTGAAGCTTCCAGCTGAGTTACCTGACACACACACACACACACACACACACACACACACAGTGTGACACTTCAGCATGTAATGGATTCGTCATGTTGGCTTAGCATGCAGCTGCTCACAAACACACACACACACACACACACACACACACACACACACATCCATCACTTCAGGTGTGAGGTGACGTCTTCAGGTGTGTCCTTCATTCTGACGTCAGAGGATGGTTGGTGTGTTTCGTTTTGACTCCACGGCTCACAACAAGAAGCTCAGAGGCTCGAGCCCCGCGTTCCCACACAGGTGACGTGACGTGACGTGACGTGTGTGTCACCTGTGTGTGTGTGTGTCACCTGTGTGTGTGTCACCTGTGTGTGTGTGTGTGGTTTGAGTTGGCTGAGGTAAAGTGATATGACATAAATAATATTGCACTACACCATGATGAGGTGGTGCAGGTGTTGGATGAAGGACCTGCTGAGCCTCTCCTTCTTACACCGTGGGTGTAGCAGTCTGCTGCTGATGGAGCTGCTCAGTGTCATGTAGGAGTGAGAGGTGTTGTCCTCTCCTCCACCTCCTGTGTGGAGTCCAGAGGACAGTCCAGGACGGAGCTCGCTCTCCTGATCAGAGACGCTCACAGGTCATTTCACGTCACAGTTCAGGCTGTTGTTGGTCTAAACTTTCCGTGACTCTGGATTTCTTCTTCGTCACCTTCTCTGTCTGACTCCTGCCACTGCCAGTGCACAGGTAACACTCAGGTGAAATCACATGACCACACCCCTCACAGGAAGTAAAGGTGATGTCTGACTGCAGGCGCTTTATTGATGCTGACCACAGCTGATGACTGTCACACTTTGAGGCTGCTTCATGAGCTAAACAAAGTCAGACACACACACGGCGTCTGATTGGCTGCAGCGTGACGTCGAGCTGCGTTCAGTGACGGCCATCACATTCGTTGATGTTTGTTTGTCTCGTGCTGCGTTCGCTTGTCTTTCACGGCTCGATGAACTCAGCGAGCGCTACGCTGAAAGGCTGCACGGGTTTATCAGCCGTGTGAAGGTCTGGAAAGTTTTGATTTAAGTACCTTGAAAGTCCTTGAATTTAACCTGAAGTTCAGACGTGTCAACACATCTACATGAAGATAACCCTGATACACACACACACACACACACACACACACAGATCTGTTCAGACTGTTTCAGCTCCACTCTGTCTGCAGGACAGTCGTCATCCCGTCGTCATAGTAACCACAGCAGTCTTTTATGATGTGTGTATCTTACTTTATGGTTTTCTGACTTCCTGCGTGTCGGCGCCGTCAGAGTGGACGAGCTGCAGCGACCGCACAGGAAGTGAGCTCGTCCCCGCAGATGAATACTTAATGTTTGTTCCTCTCTTCCTGCCGCAGCACGGCCGAGGCCGAGCCAGAGTGACTCATGCCGTGGTCGTGATCTTCCTGGAGTTCTTCGCCTGGGGGCTGCTGACCACGCCCATGCTGACGGTGAGTGGACCAGGTCAGGTTCAGAGGTCATGTGACCACACACAGGTGCTCTGTGGATACTTCAGGTGTACACGGCAGAGTCTGTACAGATAAGTTTGTCTTAAAAAGATGATGACGTCCAAAAACACAATTAAGACGCCTACAGCCATGTCACATGATCTCTGTCCATGATGGAGCAGGTGACGTAGCTTCAGAGATGAGGATCATCTGACATTGAGACTTTGTGTTTGTCGTTGTTGTTTCAGGTCCTCCATGAGACGTTTCCTGAACACACCTTCCTGATGAATGGCCTGGTTCACGGAGTGAAGGTAACACACACACACACACACACACACACACACACACACTTTATCAACTGCCCCAGCAGCAAACAGTGACAGGAGACGACAAATAAAGTAACGTATGAGTGTAAACGTTTGAAACAGCTGCTCGGAGTTTCCCACAGGCTGATGTGTTTGCGTGAGGCGCGTGTGTTCAGTAATAAACCAGTCAAACAAAGGTGGCTGGGCGGGTCTTCATCCGAGCCGGCGTACGGGAAACGCTGGCTCTGATCCAGGTTTTTCTCTTCTGAGCACCGATCTGATAGCAGAGCTCTTTGTGAACGAATGAATGAACAAAACAGGAGAAAGGATCTCGATGCGAGGCGGTCTGATGACGTCTGAGCAGAGCTTTGAGGGTCACTGTCGTCTTCTGCTCAAACCAGCCGTGTCCAGTATAACACTGTAGCACACAGAGGTGGTTTCCTGCCAGAGAACGAGCTGACTTGGAGGAAATCGTTAATGTAATTAAGTTCATAACATTAGCTAATGTTAGCAGGTGGTGTAACGTTGTTCCCTGTTGGTGTCAGAGGCTGTGCTCCAACCCAGGGTACGGTCAAATAGTCAAAAAAAATCAGCTCCTAACCACCTTTCCTAACCACCTTTCCTAACCACCTTTCCTAACCACCTTTCCTTGACATTGATGGAAAACATCCCGAGGTGATAAGGAAAGATGTGAAGGAGAGGTGATAAGTTAGGAGAAGTCGACTGCTCTGACACTAGACTACATCATGAAGCGACGGTGAATGTTATTGACGTGATCTGTGGTAAAACTACAAAGTCCAGAAGATGGACTACAAAACGCTCATCTGAGATACTTCCTAGATACTCCCCGCGCGCTCTGACCGTGTTGTTTCATGCAGGAAATATAAACGTGGACAACCCGGTGAAAAATGTGACGTCATCATCAACGTCAGAGTTCAAATAATAAATGAATATTGTCCACCTGTCACAGAAGTCAGGTGAAGTGTTTGTTACCTGGTGTGGTCGCTCACCCTCCTGTCCACTCATATAGAAACATATTAGCAAGTTATGGCAAAGATATATGATTAATCAGCAACGGGAACTTCATGATGATCTGCAGGACGCTGGATGGCACAGTTCCAAACAGTTTGTACTCTGTGTGTGAACGCAGCTCCACAGTCAAGATGCTCCATGTATCCTATACTGAAGGAGATAATAAAGGAAGCATTGCAGCTCCTTTCCTTCACAGTTAGAGGATTCAAATAGCTCTCATCATGGCGGACACGGTAACACTTTAGTCTGGCTGCTAATAAGCAGTTAGCCCCTTTAGCGAGTGCTTATGTTAAAGCTATCTGTCCATCATACTGTATGTGAGTATCTGACGTTTAAGTACCTGAAACATCAAACATTTGGACTGACATGTTTCTGTCTTCCTGTTCAGGGCTTCCTGTCGTTCCTGTCGGCTCCTCTGATTGGTGCGCTGTCAGATATCTGGGGCAGGAAGTCGTTCCTCCTCATGACAGTGTTCTTCACCTGTGCCCCGATTCCCTTCATGAGGATCAGCCCATGGTGAGTCAAAGAAGTACAGTACTTAACGCTTTACGGCACTAAGTCACACACCACCAACTATTTCACTGATTTTGGTGAAACTGGATCATATTTTATGGAGAAAATGTTTTCTGGTTTTCCCTCTGATGTCCTCCGGCTGCTCCGCCTCAACTCTCTGTGATTTACAGAGTTTATGATGGACAGTGAAGTAAACTGCTGACAGCTGTAGCTGCTGTTAGCTCATGTTAGCTCAGTTTGTTAGCTGCTGTTAGCTCAGTTTGTTAGCTGCTGTTAGCTCATGTTAGCTCAGTTTGTTAGCTAATGTTAGTTCAGTTTACTGGCTGCTGTTAGCTCAGTTTGTTAAGTTTGGAATGTGTGCCAGAACCGGAGCTGGGCGATCAGGCGATGTAACCGGGCTCAGCAGCCTCTATGGACATAATGGCAGAGGAGCAGAGAGTGAAGAGGACGCTGACGGAGGAAGCTAAGAAGAGAAAAGGAGAGAGTGAGCGAGCAAGAAGCCGCCGGACTGTTGTTGATGTTCGGCTGATGTAACTGATGATTGTTGGAAGCGTTCCTCTTCACTCTCGTTAATCAGTTGAGGTTTTCTGCTCTGTCAGTTCTGGTGAAGTCGTTTGTTCCTGGAAATGATTCAAACTGATTCACTGACATCAGATCAAGTTACAGTGTAAACTCATTACATTACAGTCAAGTCCGCTCTGCAGGGTGATCCCTCTGAACACTGAGGAATGGAGTGGCTGGTTTTCTCTGTTTCATACAAAGGTGTTTGACACCCACTCGGATCGACACAGTTCACTGTTTTCTGATGTTTCTCCGATTCATGGAGAAGATGATGAACACATAAAGTGATGTTTGGTTTCACCTCTGATCTCTCAGCTGTTCAGACTTCAGACTGCTTAACAGTCACATGTTGTTCATGTGAGCGGCTCAGGATCAGCACGCTGCTGTCTGTTCATGAGTTGAACTCTGTTCACTGTGTGAATGTTTTTACTCACAAAGAAACCAGACGTGAGTCTCCATAAGTCCCTATGTTCAAATTACTTCTGATCACAAACTAGAGAGTCGACAACTTTGCTAACAGCCAATCATCAACCAGGTCACCAGCAGCAGACACAGCAGCAGCTAATATTACTGACTAGTCCAACAGCAGTCAGCCCAGCTCGGCGTCTGTCTTTCAGCCTTTTATTTCACCAAGCTTTACTACTTATTACTTATGTATTGTTCAGCTCCAGTTCTGGCACAACACTGGCTCCCCGTCAGCATTCCCTGTAAACCTGTTCTTCCTACCGCTGGTCCAAAACGCCAGCTAACATTAGCTAACAGCAGCTAACAAACTGAGCTAACATGAGCTAACAGCAGCTAACAAACTGAGCTAACATGAGCTAACAGCAGCTACAGTTGGCAGCAGTTTACTTCACTGTCTAGCAGGAAATCTGAGAGTTGAGGTGTTGTAGGAAACTGGAATATGAGTAATCTATGATACTGACAAGAAGTCGCCCGCCTAGCTGTTGTCTTTGATCACATGATGTCAGAAGTTGATCACATGACGTGTCGTCCTGCTCTGTATCACCTGTTTCCTGTGTGTCTGTCTTCAGGTGGTACTTCGCTCTGATCTCAGTCTCAGGGATTTTCGCCGTGACCTTCTCGGTGATCTTCGCCTACGTCGCCGACATCACGGAGGAACACGAGAGGAGCACGGCCTACGGACTCGTACGTACACACACACACTGCAGAGAAAGCAGAAGGTTGCAGGTTTGAACTCTGAGGCTCTCATACTGGACTCCGTGTTTTATGATGAAGTCCACATAATGGAGCAGCTCTGCTGACTGTAATGACATAATGTGTGTGTGTGTGTGTGTGTGTGTGTGTATAATGGAGGTCCTGTTTCCTGCTATTATGGAGCTCTGCAGTGAAGCAGGGTCACAGTCCGGACAGGAAGTGCGAGTAGAAAATGGACTCTTTGAGTCGTCGGACGAATAAAGATCAGCAGATTTCACTGGAAATGTTTGGAAATGGAAATGTTTTTTTTCTGGACTCTGTTCTGGTTCTGGATCTGATCCACTCTGTTTTTTCAGGTCTCTGCGACCTTCGCAGCCAGTTTGGTGACAAGCCCGGCCATCGGGGCCTACCTGTCGGCGCAGTACAGCGACAGCCTGGTGGTCCTGGTCGCCACGGTGATCGCTGTAGCCGACATCGCCTTCGTGTTCTTCGTCGTGCCGGAGTCGCTGCCCGACAAGATGCGGCTGACGTCCTGGGGCTTCCCCATCTCCTGGGAGCAGGCTGACCCCTTTGCCGTGAGTTCACAGGAAGTGCCACAGTGTGATGTCATCACGGGGGGGTCAAAGGTCATGTCGATGTGCCGTGATGACAGTTGCTGTTTTGTGTGTTCAGTCTCTGCGCCGCGTCGGGAAGGACACCACAGTGCTGCTGATCTGTGTCACAGTGTTCCTGTCGTACCTGCCCGAGGCCGGACAGTACTCGAGCTTCTTCCTCTACCTGAGACAGGTAACACACACACACACACACACACACACACACACACACACACACAGTCAGAGTGGACAGACAGGTGTAGCAACATTGTGGTGACCAGACTTTGTTCCAGTGGCAGTCGACACCACACGCTGTATCTTTCAGGTAATGTTAGACAGAGACTTTAATTAAGCCAATCACAGTCAGCCTTGTAAAATACTGCCCAGCAACCAGCTGCAGTTAACTGCTATAAATAGAAACAGCTGTTGTTTGTTGCTCTGCTCTGATTGGTCGACTGCTATGGAGCCGACTGACACTGTTCAGAGAGAAAGGCTTGAAAGTACCTGTCAAACAACAGACAGCTGTTAGCAAACCGTAGGTCGTATCAATGAACAAACGTGATTATCATCGTCCTGAAGTCTTCCTGAACGTCTACATGTAGAATTTGTGTGGATGAAGTCAAAAATATGTCCTCTAGAGCGAGGTACATAACTGGTACGTCTGCCTTGGTCTGCTCTCTGTTAACATGGGAGTGAATGGGGCAGTTGGTGTGTGATCCTGACACATCTGAGCTCACAGAGCCAAAACTAAAAGTCTGACAGCTTCAGCAGTCACATGTGAGCGAGCAGCAGAACATTTCCAACAGTTTGATGTTCACATTATTTCTGTGGAGTCAAGTTTGTGCCGCTGAGAGCAGTTTGAACACGTTTTATTGACAGATTTCTCCCTCTCCACTCAGCGGTCATGTGACTCACTCTGACATTCCGTCCATAAGCAGCCATGTTACATTTTCCCGCTCTTTTTGACACTGTTCCGGGCCGAGCGGCCATCTTGATTTGTTTTTAGTGTGTTTGAGACTCAAACTGAGGAAGAAGGATGAGTTTGGATCTTCATCGTGTGTCGGACACTGTGAACGTTTTCTTTCTGTTTCAGGTGATCGAGTTCTCTCCTGCAGCCATCGCCGCCTTCATCGCCATGGTGGGAATCCTCTCTATCGTCGCTCAGGTACAGGAACGACCAGCTGACGCCATCTTGATTGGAGAACCAGTCTGACAAAAATAACATGTTGTTATTTAATTAATTAAGTTCATCTGTGGTTTGGTCAGTTTACGCTCCGATGTACAAGAGAGAGACAGGAAGCAGCTAGTGGGTGGCCGAGTTAGCATCACAGCTGAGACTGATGAGTAGAATTCAGCACTTCCTGTCTGTGTTTCAAAATAAAAGCCCTCTAGTGTTTAGTGGGCTTTTATTGTGAAACATTTGCAGGAACATGTTGAAATCTCACAGCTTTGCTCTCATTACTGAGTTTGACTTTGTCTGCCTGTCTCTCTTTCTGTCTGTCTGTCTGTCTCTCTGTCTGTCTCTCTCTCTCTGTCTGTCTGTCTCTCTCTCTCTCTGTCTGTCTGTCTCTCTGTCTGTCTCTCTCTCTCTGTCTGTCTCTCTCTCTCTCTGTCTGTCTCTCTCTCTCTCTGTCTGTCTGTCTCTGGTCAGACTCTGTTCCTCAGTGTTCTGATGAGGACTATTGGGAACAAGAACACGGTTCTTCTCGGTCTGGGATTTCAACTTTTCCAGCTGGCCTGGTACGGCTTCGGCTCCGAACCATGGTGAGTCTGTCTGTCTGTCTGTCTGTCTGTCTCATGGTCTGTCTGTCTCATGGTCTGTCTGTCTCATGGTCTGTCTGTCTGTCTCACCTGTCTGTCTCATGGTCTATCTGTCTCATGGTCTGTCTGTCTTTCAGGATGATGTGGGCAGCAGGAACTGTAGCAGCCATGTCCTCCATCACTTTCCCAGCAGTCTCTGCTCTGGTGTCACACAGCGCATCACCTGACCAGCAAGGTCAGTACACCAGTCTGTCTGTCTGCCTGTCTGTCTGTCTGCCTGTCTGTCTGTGAGGTGTTAAGAAGGATTTGTGTCCCCTCTTCTGTCACCATCTGACTGACTTTATTTAATGCTTAACTGTGTGTGTGTGTGTGTGTGTGTGTCCAGGTGTGGCTCAGGGGATGATCACAGGTATCAGAGGTCTGTGTAACGGGTTGGGTCCGGCTCTGTACGGCTTCATCTTCTTCCTATTCAACGTGGAGCTAAACGACATGAAGCCGGCTACCGGGAGAGGCACGGCCAGCACAGAGGTACACACACACACACGTACGCACACACACACACACACGTACGCACACACACACACACACGTACGCACACACACACACACGTACGCACACACATGTGTACACGTACACACACACACATGTGTACGCACACACGTACGCACACATACTCACACATGTACGTACACACTCACCCTCTCTCTCTCTGTCCGTAGAAGTCGGTCATCCCGGGTCCTCCCTTCCTGTTCGGAGCGTGTGCCGTCTTATTCGCTCTCCTCGTCGCCATCTTCATCCCCGAGCACCACCGATTGGGCGACATCAAGACATGCTCCGCCCACAAGTCCAACAGCGCCACCGCCGCCGCACATGCTCAGAACGCCAACATCACACCCACCAGCGACGCAGAGGACATTGAGCCGCTCCTGCAGGACAGCAGCATGTGACTGACTGACAGCCGGCTCAGCCAACCACAGCGCTGAGGCCCGCCTGCTAGTCCCGCCCACTCCCTTCAAAATAAAACAGCTTTTATTTTTTTTATTTCTTCAGACTGTTCGAGCGTCGGCTCACGTTAGGCGGCACTCACACTGACGAGCGTCATCACGCCCGTCTTTCTCTCTGTCGCTGTAAATGGTCGTTTTCCCGCCTCACTGCTGCGCCTGCGCCCCCTGCTGGTGAAACCGATATTAACAACTAACCTGGATCCACTTTTCTATGTTTTATAGACTCCAAACATCCTGCTTCATCTGGTTTGTATGCCTCAAGCCATTTTTAACACCTCGCCCCGGTGAGTGTGGGCAGGTAGAACCAAAGGGCTGCAGGTCAGAACCAGAACCAGAACCAGAACCCGGTCAGGGCAGCAAACTCCTCATTTGTTTTAAGTTACTGACATCTCATGATGTTTTAGCCGTTCTGATTGGACGACACCGGCCGAGTTTCCATCGACGTGTTTTAAAGTTTCTCCTCTCGCGAATGTCAAAGTCACATGACCGATCAGAAGTTTCCTCAAACAGGAAGTGCTACGCTTGGTTCAGCCCGCGTCCACCTGCACAGAGCAGCTGGAGGTGACAGGAAGTCACCACATAGTTTATTTTCAAAATAAAATACCCCAAAGAGAAACAAATTAATTATGTAACATGTTTAACCATTTAGGACCAGAGAACGCTCCTGTAACGTTTCTGAAACACTTTGGTGGGTTTGAAGTCGCACAGAGACGTGACGGAGACGTGACGGAGACGTGACCTTCCTCACGTTAACACACGAAACAAACACAAACATCTAATGTACTTCCTGTTTGATTTTCAGCTTCTTTAATGATGTCATCTTGTTGCTGAGGTCACGTGACGCCGTGTGTTCGTTCGTGTTTTTATTTTTGATGGAAACACGGCTGGTGAGGAGAGCCGGGAATCATGGGAAATCACACCTGAACGTTACCTTTAGTTACTGTTTTTCGAGGAGGCGGAGCTAAGCTGCTTCACCTGACGTGTCTGAAGCCGTCAGTCTGTTTGCCGCCTAAACACTCCTGGAGTCTGTTCGTTGTGCACCTGTCTCCCCCCGTCAGGTCTGCAGAGGACAGCAGATCAAGCGCTCCCCACTGCACAGGACCAGCAGTGAGGTGGAGGAGGTGCGTTTGATTCACCGCACGGCGGACACAAAGTGTCACAAACTACAGACTGTTTGAGACTCTTCAGCAGGACAGACGGCGAGAGGACAGTGAGGTCAGAGCAGCTCGGCATTGTGGGATAAACCCAGCACAGGTGAGGCTCATGGGAGTTGAAGTCTTTAGTGAGAGAGCTCTGCGCTGCTGTGACATCGTCGTCCTCTCCTGCTGAGGTTTAACAGGATGAAGTGTTTCTGCTGACGCCACCCGGACAGCGTCATGGAGGTCCTCCACATATCTCAGATCCAGATCAGACCGGTTCGGTCCAGGTCTCCATGGCGACAGGCTGACATTTCCCTCCACGACGACCGGCGGCTCCGTGCGTTTGATTTATGTCAGCACATGTTTTAGAGTCTCCTCATCTCTTCTTCTGTTGAAATACTTGAAGTGTGTCGAGTCTGTCTCCTCCCGCCCGAGACGCCAGGTAATACAAAAACAAGCGCTCCTAGTTACTGATGTAGTTTGAACGCTGCCAACGTTCGCTGAGAACCAAAAGGTGCCATGTTTGTTTATTTTTTTTTATCACTTCCTGTTTCTGTTACATTTGCCTTTTTTTGTCGACGCCCCCTGGTGGTACTGTATCCATAGCAACGGGTTTGTAGCTGCGCCGCTGAGGTCAGTTTGTCTCCGTGTTGACGCCATAACTCCCCCCGGGGGGGGGTTCGGTCCAATCCCTCGCAGCAGACCTGATGACATCACATGACTGCGCACGTCACGATGGCGACTCGAGACAAAATGGCTGCCGACCTTCCTCTCCATTTTTTTTCTGTTGATTTAACTTCAACACTCGGTGAGTTTGAATCCTTCAGGCGAGCGCGGCAGCGCGTCGCTCAGTCCAGATTACTGTAAATGCAACGCATGCTGCATTCAAGTCGTATGTAAAGTGTGGGAAATCCTAGCTTCAGACTGGGGTGACGTTTGAAGAGTTTTTCTTTTCTCCTACGTTACTTGAATGCAGCATCATAAATGCCTGATGATGATGACGATGATGATTATGATGATGATGATGATGACGATGATGGTGATGGTGTGTAGCTTCATAAAGCACAATCATGTTACAGCCACAGTGGAGAAGTTTCACCTCCTCGTTAACGTTGAGCTCTGTCAGCTCGTTAAAAGATTTTTTTTCTTAACGATGATGTCAAACAGAAAGCTGGACCTCCTTTATATTTTTCTACAGTCTCCAGTCCGGCAGAGTCGTTACTCAAAGTCCCAGAATCCACCGCAGTGTTACAACGACCACCGTCGTCCTCAGCTCGCTCTCTTCACGCCGCCGTGCTGCGTTCACGTCCCGTCGGAAAGTTTCTCTCGTCACTCGAATCGATCAGCAGGAAGTTAATCTGCAGCTAAATGTCAGAATGTGCCACATTTTAACGGGTATGTATATTTTATAACCACGATAACATTTGAGGACTTTCATGATGAAATTTATCGAGTTCAACTTTCCAATGTGGACGTGAAGCGACAACATGACCGCGAACTGACGACAACTGACTTTTAAAAACTCTTTTTGTACGTCGGCTCGAGTCTAAAATCTTTACTGAGTTTACTGAGAAGACTTATTTTAGCTGATGATAATTATTAGATCGTATAAAGTAACTTATGCAGTCCAAACATTTCCAGATGAACCTGAACACCACCCCAACCCTCCGTGTACATGATGCAGAACATTCGCTGATTGCTGCACTTTAATTTCTCTGAACGTGTGCCTCTAATCATTCTTCATGTTCATATCTGTTTTTATATAGAAACAAAGACGCTGAACAGCGTCTACGTGTTGTGCATTTGCAGTTGCTTTCTTTTACCTTAAGAACATAATTTTGAATAATATCTATGATAATAAGAATAATAATAATAAAGAGAAATGTATGGAATTTGAAACTTGGACTCTTTTTTTATTTGAAGTATTTTAAATTCCTTTTAAACAACAAAATTGTTAAAACACCAAAAGTTTCAGGTTCTTGTTAAATATCGCATAACGTGAAAACTGAGTCTGTCTGCAGGTCTCTGTTCATACTGATCATTGTGACGTATTACAGGAGCTTCAGCGTGCTACTCCTCCCTCAGTTTTGGTCGCACATACACAGAAAAGGTCTCAAATCGACCGGCTCGGCTGGGAATGGTGTGCTGTGACTTTTCTCAGAGTTTCACCAAAAATCACCAAAAACCACAGCAAAGTTTACAATGGGTGTGTATTGGTAGAATGTTCCAGAGCTAGAGTGGAGAGGCAGAGAAACATTTGTCAGAAAATACATTTGCAAACGGCTCTCGTGGCCACAAATGTCACTCTACAGAAATAATTTCTACATAGAACCGTAGGAAAATTCGTGGGCTACGCAGCGATATCACTGCTGAAGCTGTCAGACTTATAGTTTTGGCGGGAGACGCACTGATGCGCCAGGATCACCCACCGACAGCCCCATCTACTCCCATGTAAACTGGAGAGGAGAAATTTCCCAAAGGAGCACGGGGCACCTGTTCTTTCTCTCTCTCCCCAGGTCACATTTTTTAACTTTACACACTGAAATTCGGCATTCACATGGTCGACAAGATGAGGATGCTCACGGTCATTTGGGCTTTTTGATACGACCTACCGTTTGGCATTAGTGTCCACTAGTTGGAGGGGGTTCATTTAGAGATTTTCTGTGTCTCTCAGCAGTCACTCACACACAGACAGAGCACAGCTGCAGTTAATTACTCTGACCTGCACCAGTTTAGAGCATGTTTGCTTCATCTCTTATTATGTGTCATATTCTGATTTCATAGAGTAAACATACTTCTAATATCAACCAAAGACAACCTTTATTAAAATTAAAAAACGTCTCAAAGCGTCACACAGAAAAAAAAAATCTGGTACACATCAAATAAAAAAGTAAAAACAAAGAAACATTCTGCAGATTTGAAATCAAACGTGAAAATCAGTTTCTGATTTTCTGCTTTCGTCTCTGTTTGGTCACGACGTTCACACCTTCACACACAAAGTCCAGTTCATGTTAAATATTTTCCAGTTCATGTGGACAAACGTTAAAATGATCACACTCACTGCACAGAACAAAAAATACCTGATATTAAATCTTATCAATATTTCTAAAACATGAAATGTAAAATCTGAAATACGGGACTGTTTGTGAGCACGAGGCTCGTGATGAAGAGCTGAATGATGTCTGAGATGATGATGATGATGTAATAAAATCATGTAAGAAATCTGATTTGGAATGAAAAACAAAAATATTCACATAAGATCGCATGTGAGATGTGTGAAGCTCAGGTTAGTTTGCTTTCCACCATGTGATCACGTGTTCACACGCACATGTATGCAGACATGAACTTTTTTTTCTCTGAGGATGGATAGTCACCAGAAATCCATGAAATTAATAAACCATTGTGATTTTTCAAAAACATGAGCGTAAAATATGGAAGTTCAGTTCTGCCAACAAAAAAATAAATATTAAAAATGACAAAAGTAAAAATCCAAAATTAAAATTTAAATCAGAATTCTGAGAAAGTAAGTTTTTTTGCCACCTGAGATAATGTGTCAAAAATTTAATTTAATTGATTTTATCTAAATTTAGGACACAAAATGTCACCATAATTTTTTTGTTCTATTTCCTAATTTTAAATCTAAAAACTGATAATGTGTCAATTTTTTATTTTAAAATTGCTTTATCAAATCAAATCAAATCAAATCAGATTTTATTTATATAGCCCAAAGTCACAAACACATTATCCTCAGAGGGCTTTACAATCTGTACAGGGAGTGACACCCTCTGTCCTTAGACCCTCGGTTCGAGTGAGGAAAAACTTGCCCACAAAAAACCCTTAACAGGGAATGCATGGAAGTTTTCAAAAAGTTTTCCTCAAAAATCCCCCAATGAAAGAAAAAAGTGTTTTAAATTTTAAATAGTTGGAATAGTTAAATAGTCAGTTTTGTAGTCAGACAGTGAAATAATTGATCAGGTCAAAGTTTACGCCGCTGTTCATCGAGCCGTTCATCGAGCCGTTCATCGAGCCGTTCATCGAGCCGTTCATTGAGGGTCGATGAGTTTGCGGGACGTCAAACGCGGAGCTAGCTAGCAAAGATATAGCAACAGAATGTTAGCGGCTCTACGATCCGGGAAACACTGAGCATGTGCAGAAGGCCACACAGCAAGGACGCCATCTTTGAGTTCTTTTATCCTTCAGTGACTCACAGGCTCAACCTTCATCCTCCTCTTCATCACATGAGGCAGGAGATGGTGACCTTGGTGGTGGAGTAGGGGACGGTGTCTGGTGTGGGACAAACAACAGTACAAAGTAATAGAAACACTGACTTTTTAAAGAGCTACATTCTAAAGAATATCTGAGTATCTTCTCAGAATATCTTTTTGTCTCTCTGGTCCTCCGTCGTGTCTCACCTCTGTCCTTCAGCGAGCTCACATACGCCTCCATGAACTCCTTCTCGCTGCCGTCCTTCACCTCCTCCTCTCTCTGCTCTCTCCACCTCCTCCACTTCTCTTTCTTCTTCTTCTCCTCTTCCTCCTCCTTCTTCTTCTTCTTCTTCTTCTTCTTCTTCTCTTCGCTCGTGTTGTCGTACAGGCGGATGAACCTGACGGAGAACAGCAGAGAGACGATGAGACAGAGAACAGTCTGTTGGTTCCTCTGTTTGCTCGTTTTAAGGTCTGGTTACTTGATGTCGGGGTTGCTGCACAGGCGGGTGGGGATGCAGTTGAGCTCGTCGCCGCTGACGACGATCATCTTGAGCGTGGAGATGTTGGTGAGACAATGAGGGAGGTAAGACAGGTTGTTTTTATGGACGAACAGGGTGACCAGCTGCTCCAACCTGCACACACAAACACACTATGATTAGCTTAGCTTAGCATAAAGACAGGGAGCAGAGGGGACACCACAGTTAGCCAGCTAGCATCACTGTACATTAGCTGGTGGACATTCCAGGACTGTTCAGCTCAGAGTAATCAGATTACAGGTGGTGGTGCTGATGTCATCAGTTACCTGTCCATGTCCTGCGGCAGGTCGGTCAGTTTGTTGTTACTCAGGTCCAACAGCTGCAGGCTGCTCATCCTCAGAGCGCAGATGGGGATCGACACAAACCTGTTCTCCGCGATGTCCAGGTGAACCAGCTGCTTCAGGCTGCTCAGCTGACGGAAGGTACACAGTGACATCATCATCATGTGTCAGGTAGGGAGCCATATTGATTGGTGTTTACAGTGAGTGTGCGTTACACCCCCCTCTGCAGCCAGTTAGCTTAGCTTAGCACAAAGACTGTAAAGTGGGGGAAACAGCTAGCGGTGGGTGAGTTATTATTTAATCCACCAGGTAACAGACACTTCCTCCAGGACAGTTCACCTCTGTCTCACCTCAAACGGCAGCTCAGACAGGTTGTAGTTTCCCGTGAGTTCGAGTCTCTCCAGGTTCTCGCAGTTTCCGAGCTCTGGAGGAACTTTGGACAAGCGGTTGTAGCTGACGTTCAATTCCCTCAACCCCGTCAGTTTACCTGAGGACAGAGGACACGTTTAGGTTTGCCCATCCGACTTGTTTATGACATCATCTCCGGCATTAAACGAGCTCTCACCGATCTCAGGTGGCAGCTCAGCGATGGCGTTTTTGGGGATCTCGAGCACGGTGAGCTGGGTGAACAGAGGCAGGTAGTCAGGCAGCTGACGGATCTTTGTCCCTCTGACGTGCCACTCTCTCAGGTAAGTCATCCACTGCAGCTCCCGGGGGAAGTCCTGCACACATTCACTCATCAGCAGTCGTCTTACAGGTGAACGATGCAGAAGGTGTACTGCACCTGTTAGCTTACCGTCCATCTGTCTCCGTTCAGCTGGAGGGTCAGCTTCTGCTCCACGTCCTTCTGTTCCTGTTCGTCTTTCTGATCCTGCTGGTCTCCGTCTGACAGATGAACAACACCTGTCATATTTACCAGTGTACACCTGTCTACAAGTCACATTTACCTGTGTACACCTGTCTACAAGTCACATTTACCTGTGTACACCTGTATATACGTCACATTTACCTGCGTACCCTTGTATATTGGTGATGTTTACCTGTATACGGGTGTATTCTATCGGTCAGTGTAGTTCTCTGCAGGTAATGGTGCAGCAGGTTCCGTTCGTCGCTCTTCAGCGTCTTACAGTAGATCCGATAGTGCCACTCCTGATCGATCCTTCACACACACACATGAAGTTCATGAAGAATGTCAGACAGACTCCGTGTTCTGACTCGTGACCTTTCTGCTCTGTGGACGCTCACCTGTCGTCACTGTCGACCCCGACACTGATGGCGGGTATAAATAGCAGTCTGTGTTCATCTTACTAAAATCAGCCCTGACACGTAACAGTCAGCTGGTTATGAGTGTGTGTGTGTGTGTGTGTGTGTGTGTGTGTGTGTGTGTCTGCGTGTGTGTGTGTGACACATTTCAAGTTAGTCTGGGAACAAAAGAAGTTTTTGAATGTTTCTGTTCAAATATAATGTACTTAGTTACTTAAATGTACTTAGTTACATTGAGCTGAGTGACTGCGTCTCACCTGGCGAGCGCGCTCTTCTCGATCCTCTCCTGCTCCTTCTTCTGTTTCTGTCGTTGTTTCTTCACTCGGACCTCCCAGATCCCTCTGATCAGGGACAGGTCGTAGACCGGGACGTCCACCTTCCTCTGCAAACCCATATCTGCTCCTGCAGGGAGGAGGAGGAGGAGGAGGAGGAGGAGGAGGAGGAGGAGGAGGAGGAGGAGGATCCAATCTTTAACCTGATTTCAGACTTTCTATGTAACTAAGTACTTTTACTCAAAAGTTTGAGGTACTGAAGCATTTCATGACACTTTGTACTTCAGCTACGCTCCACCTTTCGTACATATTGTTCTGGACCAGACTCTGGTTCTGGACCAGACTCTGATTCTGGACCAGACTCTGGTTCTAGTCTGGAGTGGACCTGTAAACAATAATTCAGACTGTCCTGTGGCCCGGTCTTAAAGCTGTACTTCCTCTGTAACCTGGAGTCGTTTGATCCAAAATGCTGCTGCAGCTTCAGACCAGGTCCTCCAAAAGGTTTCATGTGACATGGATCCTGATCCTGTTCACTCAGAGTCCAGTTCAGACTCTGGATTACATAGTGTGAGAACAGACGTACGAATGACAGAGACACCGTTCACCTGATCACAGGTCAGTGTGTGGATCAACAGGATAGTCACAGACGTTAGTATAATGTTAGTTTAATCGTTAGTTTATCAGAGGACAGTTACATCATGTCAGTTTCAGAGCTGGCAGTCTGTGCTGCCTTCGCCTGTTGTCTTACTCCGAGAGTCCTCGTTAGCGCCCTGCTCAATGCTCACCAGCTTGTTTACTGAAATCTACTCAGTGTGTGACACAGCTGCTATTTTTACCACACACACACACACACACACACACACACACACACACACACACACACACACACACGCTGAGTCACATGACGCCCATCCCTCCTCACATATCTGACAGCCGACCGAGAAGCAAATATGAAACCAGATGTACTCTTGTGAAGAGAAGCCATTTATTACAACAATCTCATTAATAAAAAGATGATTGACACTGCCTGCAACCAAAGAAATGCACACCAGAAAGAGTACCCTTCAAAATAAAAGTCCTAACTTCCTGAAAGAAACCAAAATACATCACAGAGACTATGTACTATGTATGTCCAGGTTTTAGGTTTTTTTAGGTTTTTTAGTCTTTTTAGGTCCACTGACCTTAATTGGGTTTCACTGATAATCTATCAGGCACATTTAAATAAGCTCAACATTTTATTCTGAAAAACTCAGACACAGGAACAAAACAGTTGACAAGGCTTGACAAATATTATGTGTGTGAAATATTAGTTTGGACAGCTGGCAGCATCCTGTGTGTATAAATCAGTGTGACACAAATGTACAGACTGCTCGCCAAATACTACATGCACTTGCTCTGATGGAGGCTTGCACACAGCAAACAGTAGCTGCTGCCTCTATGTCACATGAAATATAACTGTGCAGCTCAGTTTGTCCACATTCAGACAAATATGAACGAATATGCAGAGAAACTGTCCGCTCAGCTAACCGCTAATTAACTGCTAACTGAATCTGCTGTTAGCATGCTAACAGAACCGGAATAACGCTTCAGTACCGAGGTGACTTACAATTTTATGATGTGGGAACATGATGAGTAGCAGTAGAGTTAATAGTAACAATGCAAATACAGCTAACACTGAGGATCCAATTGGTTTGGAGCTAGTGCTAATGTAGCTAACTGCTGGCCATAAGTTAATGTTATGGACGCCATGGTTTTGGAAAAGGCTAACATAGTTAACTGATAATATAATAATGTTGGAGATTTCACTAGTTTTAGATACACATTATAGCTAACTGCTAACATTAGCTATTTTAGGTAGCTTGATGTAAAGCTAACATTAGCTCATGGTATGATTTCGTGATTACTATATTACATATTACTAGTTAATAGTACTACTATTAGTGATTATTTGATGGAAACATTGATAATAGTGAACAGCTAACTGTGGTTAGCCTGGCTGGGGCTGTAGCTACCTGAACTGACTCAGCTCAAAAGAAAACCACCTCAATAGGCCGCTGTGTTCACTGTTAGACTGACACTGCCGGTTCAGAGGTTCTGTTACTGTGTTCACTGTTAGACTGACACTGCTGGTTCAGAGGTTCTGTTGCTGTGTTCACTGTTAGACTGACACTGCTGGTTCAGAGGTTCTGTTGCTGTGTTCACTGTTAGACTGACACCGCTGGTTCAGAGGTTCTGTTGCTGTGTTCACTGTTAGACTGGGATACTGCTGGTTCAGAGGTTCTGTTGCTGTGTTCACTGTTAGACTGACACTGCTGGTTCAGAGGTTCTGGTTGCTGTGTTCACTGTTAGACTGACACTGCTGGTTCAGAGGTTCTGTTGCTGTGTCTTCATCGTTGACTGACACCGCTGGTTCAGAGAGGTTCTGTTACTGTGTTCACTGTTAGACTGACACCGCTGGTTCAGAGGTCCTGTTGCTGTGTTCACTGTTAGACTGACACTGCTGGTTCAGAGGTTCTGCTACTGTGTTCACTGTTAGACTGACACTGCTGGTTCAGAGGTTCTGCTGCTGTGTTCACTGTTAGACTGGACACTGCTGGTTCAGAGGTTCTGTTACTGTGTTCACTGTTAGACTGAATGCTGGTTCAGAGGTTCTGCTACTGTGTTCACTGTTAGACTGACACTGGCTGGTTCAGAGGTTCCGTTGCTGTGTTCACTGTTAGACTGACACTGCCGAATAATCAGAGGTTCCGTTACTGTGTTCACTGTTAGACTGACACTGCTGGTTCAGAGGTTCTGCTGCTGTGTTCACTGTTAGACTGACACTGCCGGTTCAGAGGTTCTGCTGTGTTCACTGTTACCGACACTGCTGGTTCAGAGGTTCTGTTGCTGTGTTCACTGTTAGACTGGACACTGGTTCAGAGGTTCTGTTGCTGTGTTCACTGTTAGACTGGACACTGTTGGTTCAGAGGTTCTGTTGCTGTGTTCACTGTTAGACTGGACACTGCTGGTTCAGAGGTAACAATTTGTTACTGCTATCAGTCAATGTCCACGTCTCCCTATCTGATCCGTAAGAGGAAGTAACAGAACCTCCTTCCTGTTTGACATCATTGTTGTTGTTCATCAGTGGCCGCAGAGGCCTGTGAGCCTGTCAGCTTAGAGGTCAGAGGTCAGCAGCAGCCTGCTGTAGTTCTGCTGCTCGTCCACATGAGAGCACTGCTGACAAATAAGGAAGAGACTCAGACTCCACAATAAAACAGAGGAAGAGTGGTCACTTCAGCATCTCTGAGCTCATGTATGAGCTATGTGCAGGCTTGCAGTCCAGGGGGACGCCACAGAGACTACGCCCAGGTTTTAGACAGTCTGTGGGGATGTCTCAGAGATCACGGCCCAGGTTTTAGACAGTCTGTGTGCTAACAGAGCTAGGGGCTTAGCTGCTCCTCTGTTTCCAATCTTTATGCAAGGTTAAGCTAACTGGCATCAGTGTGACCTCAGCAACAAAGAGAAGAAGACTTCCTGTTGTTCAGTCACATACCAGCAGCCGAGGATGCCGATTTGTTAATCAAGAAACATATTGTGTGTGTGTGTGTGTGTGTGTGTTTAACACCTTGATGGCATCATATCACACCCCCAGAGGGTTGAAATGTCAGACATGTGTTATCACCCGACACACACACACACACACACACACACTCATAAAATGTGTTCTGGAAGTTCAAGTGACATCATTGTCAAAGCTTTCTGTTTCTACACACACACGCAGCGTGCCTTCATCAGGATATATATGTCCACACACACACACACACACACACACACATTGTGCATGACATCATTATAAACACAGATCGCTTGTTCGGGGCTTTCAGTTTTCTCATGTGTTGAATAAATGTTCCAACACACACACACACACAGATTTATCTTTACGACTCAGATGCACAGGTGTGTGTGTCTGTGAGTAAAGTATGCTCCAGAGCTTTCTTCCTGGTCACATGATCTTCATCAGTAACAATTTCCTGCTGCGCACTATAGCTGCTGTTAGCTAATGTTAGCGCAGTTTGTTAGCCGCTGTTAGCTAATGTTAGCTCAGTCGGCCGCTGTTAGCCAATCTTAGCTCAGTTTAAATGCAGTGTTTGCACCACAGCCATTGGACCACCGGTGAAGAGAGGTTTACAGGCCCTGGGCACGGGACTTCTGAGCGGGGAGCCGGTGCCTGCCAGAACCAGACTCAACAGTTTCTTTAGACATCATAGCTAATGGCAGAGGCATCCAAGCAACAAGGTAAAAAAATATGGTAGTAAACTGTAGCTACAGCATTACACATTTAGCTCAGTTAGCCAACCGCTCAGAGCACCGGTGGAGTGTTGGTGTTTTCACTGCACCAAATGCAGGTCAGAACTGGAGCTAGGGCAAAACATGTAACTAAGCATCATAGATCATGTTAGGCTGTGATATCAATTGAAATGCTGCACTAACATCTTCACTCTTGCTATCGAGCAACTTAACCTTAGCTGGTTATAGTGTGTTCTTTCAGAAGTCCATAGCAAGCTAATGTTAGCATGATATCGACTGATAAAAAAAGTGACTTGCTTTAACTTAAAGAGTTGATTTGAAGTCAAATTATTGGAACTAACAACAAAGCAACAAACTGGACTGACAGGCTAACAAACTGAGCTAACAGCAGCTACAGCTGGGCAGCAAATGCTTTCATGAGGTAGCTGACAACACTTGTAACGCTAATGTACGAGCGTGATGCAGCTTTTTTTAATTTAAAGTATATTTATTATTTTTACTTCAGTAAAATGTGTTTCTACACTGTGGTATGAGTACATGTACTGCAGTAATATGAGTACATCTGTAATCCTCTCTCCATCACACCGGTCCAGTTCAGTCCCAGTACAGCAATATCAGTGAGAGAGAGAGCAGCAGACAGAGCAGAGAGAGAGAGAGATAGAGAGACAGGAAACACATGAGCAGATTTACAGTAATTGACTGATTTACAGGCTGTTTGACTGACTGCAGTTCATCACACACACTCATCCACCCTGTGAGGCTGATCGATCGCCAGCTGAAGCCTGAACAAAGGTTGGTGTTTATTCTTTACTTCTGTTCTTCGTCAGTAAAAATAAAAAAATATTTCACCTGTTTATCTTCAGATCGTCCAATCAAAGAGCTTTGTTCAGTGCGTTCTTTCACTTTGATGCTTGATAACTTCAGTTCGATGTGTTAGACTACTTTAAAGGTTGATTATAATGTTGTGAGTTCACAAACACAGCAGCGTGATCATTATGGTGTGATGGGTTTAACGGTACATTAGTGAGGAGAGACTTTTTAATCCAGTTTGAGACCCTGAACAGTTTAAAATAGTTAAGTAACAAATAAGCAGAAACAAAAAGCAACAACAGATCAATACTCTGATCAACAACCAGCGACAGCTTTACAACTAGCAGCAGCGCTAATATTACTGACTAGTCCAACAGCAGTCAGGCCCAGCTCGGGCGCCTGTCTTTCAGCCTTTTATTTCACCAAGCTCTCACCAACCACTAAAGTCAGTCCCAGATTTACTCTTGTCCGCGGCTTCTTGCTCGCTCACTCTCTCCTTTTCTCTCTCTTCTTAGCGTCCTCCAGCCTTCTCACTCTCCTCTGCTCCTCTGACATTGCACTAGTTACATTAGCTTGCTCAGCTTTGGTTCTGGCGTGACACCGCCCTCTGCCCACCCTGGGCCTGTAATCATCTTCTTCTTCTTCTTCTTTCTTCTCTTCTTTCTTTCTCTTCTTCTTTCTTTTCCCAGTGGTCCAAAACCTTGTGGTACAAACACTACACTTCGGTGCTCTGAGCTCACATGAGCTAGCAGCAGCTAACAAACTGAGTTAACATGAGCTAACAGCAGCTAACAGACTGAGCTAACATGAGCTAACAGCAGCTAACAAACTGAGTTAACATGAGCTAACAGCAGCCAGCTGTCAGCAGTTACTTTCACTGTCCATCATAGACTCTGTAAACTACAGAGTTGAGGCGGAGCAGCCGAGGACACTAGAGGGAAAACCAGGAAACATTTCTCCATAAAATACATCCAGTTTCACCAAAATCAGGAAATAGTTGGTGGTAAAATTTAGTGCCAGAAAGCTGCCATTGTGCATTTCTCCGACTCCGGAGCCCAAAGTTACATAGTGTGAGAACAGACGACGAATGACAGAGACACCTGCCCACTGATCACAGGTCAGTGTGGATCAACAAGAGGTAATGTCTGTTGTTGCAGATGAACCTACTTGATTCATGACAGACTGTACATTAAGACGCTTTTTGGGAGAAGAGGATTGACTCATCAGTGTCAGTACGCTGAGAGCGAAGAGCAGAGGATGGAGAGGAGTGCACTAAAAAGTAAGAATAAGGCAGGCCACAGCAGCAAGCCAACCTCCAGTCTCCATAGTCCCATGTCCAAGTGTCCAACTTCACAGCAGAAATAAACAGCCTGGTACAAAACAGTTTGGTCTCTATAGCTAATTTATATAAAACGAGGTCAAACAGATGCTTTGTCGATCTTTAGATTAGCCAGAGTGACTGCCAACATGTCGCAGGTGACCACACTGAGCTTCACCTCACCATGCATCTGGGTCGACCATTGTCCGGAATAAATCCGGCAGATGCTGAACTACCTCCACTGACTTCGACTGACTCAGTCCAGACATGGGGGGGGGGATAAATCCCGAGCTTCCTTTTGACCACAACCATCCAGCACAATATCTGCACTGCTACAGACTCCACAGCACTCTGAACTCAGTACTACGAGATGTAAAGTACTCGACTCATCTGACAAACTGGGCTCTCGATCGACATGCTATGAGGGACAAAGCAAACAGAACTACATCATCCACAAAGAAGCCAGAGATGCAATCTGAGGTCACCACTTCTTCACACGCTCTCTACTTCCATTGTAAATTCTCACGCCTAATTTTCTTGTTACACCTTTACAATCAGAGTGTGCTTTCCAGTAACCTGAATAAGGGAGACTAATTGAGTTCACCTCAAACAAGAAAAATCCCCAACCTCCATGAGACAGTGAAGAGGTGTGTCAACCAAACAGCCCAATAAAAGCAAAGCATTCAGCATCTCAGGTGTAGGTGAGTTCCTCCTCCGTTGTGGTAGAAATACTTATTTACATTAAAAATACGTTGAGGGATACAGAACTACATCATCTGCAAAGAAGCAGAGATGCAATCCTGAGGTCAGCACTTCTTCATATGCTCATACGATGCATAGAAAGACTTTTGACAAGCTCTATGGAGATTAGATGACTCAGGAGTGCCTTGTTTTCTGGTATAACCAGTTGAAGATCTACTCATTGAGTCCTGGTCCTGCCCTACAAGTGCATCAACCACTCAGCAATACCCCCAATCAACAGTTGTCTTTGCTGAGTGCAGCCTTGGGAAACCTCACACACTCTTAAGGCCAAACAACCAAGTAACAACAAGTATACATCATTAACTGATTTGTTTGGTTTGTTTGAACGCTCACCTCCCGAGCTTCGTGTTTCAAGACAACTGATCTGTCGAGATATTTGAATGTGTTTTCTGCAGACTCAAACTTGGAGGAATGTGGTTTCAGTTGAGGTAGACATGTGACCATCTGGGTAAATATACAATATTCAAAAACAGATTCTCTCATTACAAACCCTCGTCTTCAGCAAAGTGGAGGACATACCAGACAACACACACACACTGACCGCGGACTGTCTGTTTGTTAAAGGTCCTGTGTAATGACACTACTAACAAGCAGAAACATCAAGCCAGACTGCACCTGAACTCACTCGGCCTGTAAAACACAAAATAACCATCAATAGTTTTATTATTACACACATAATCCTGTCACACAGAACATGACGGCAGAACATGGAGATGCAGCTAAACAAACATCTCAGTCTGTCTCGCTCTGCAAAACCTGCTGTGAAGTTGGACATTTTAACATGGGGACTTATGGAGACTAACTCTCTGAGCCAGCCTCGAGTGGCTGTTTGAGGAACTGCAGTTTTTGGCACTTCCGCATTGTCTCACTTCACAGCCATGGAAGTTTCCGCTTGTTCTGACTATGTTAGCAAGTTTGCATTAGCATTTAGCCCACAGACCTGAAGGCATGGCTGTCGACTGTTAGCCTGGGTTGCTTTCTTTGCTCACTAACTTCATGGAGTTTATCACATTTTAGTTTAAATGTTGGCAACCCAGAAAAAAATCGATAAGAGAAGTTACTTAATGCGCGAATCAGAACTTTTTACTCTTGAAGTGTTCTGATGCGATGGTCCGACCGTGAACCGGTCTGGTGGCTTTCATTACTGCTGTTACAGTGAATGTTTCTCTCACCCGCCTGTCTCCTCATTACATTATAACAGGATGTCAGCGTAGGTAGATCCTCCTATTAAACCTTCACCTCTCATGCTACACCAGCTAATAGTCCGATCCTCCTAACTCCAGTCTTCTGGTTCTATCATCCCCCAACCTCACACCACCCTCTTCAGCCCATCAATCAACTTCTGGGCATCCATTACCCTGTACCCCTAATCCATCTCCTGACACATCATAAATATCTCCTAATCTCCCAGCTATCTATTACCGCACGCTCTAACTCCACAACTATCCGTCTCTGGCCGCCTAGTCTCCTCGCTAATTGTACGCGATGTGCCAAACGCCACAGGCTGGAAAACAAGTGAGAGTTGAGGTGATAATGACAGACTGCTGACTGATGAGGCAGACAGACAGTCAGACAGACAGCACAGATACACAGAGGCTGAAATTAGAAGATATTCTGTTCTACACAACATCATGTGATGAAGTTAAATCCAAATTCTCTGACGTGCTGTCGATGCAAAAGTCATCACCCCAGCCGACTAAAAATACATTTAGGAGGAGCGCAGCAGCTACTGCATTCATTGATTAGTCGATCAACAAAACTAAAGTCCTGTTTAGTTACTGTTCAAATTGTTCTGGTTCTGCCTAAGCAGTCAGACTCTTCTTTGTACTGAGGTGAATATTTTGGGGTTTCGGGGCTGTTAAATATAAGCCAGTGAAGACATGATCAACATCAACGTGCTGTCACTCCTTTTATAGATGAAGAAATTAATCAATCATGAAATAATCACCTGATGGGACGTAGACACTGACTTAACTGACCTGTTTGTCCAGTGTAATGAAACTGGCAGCTGTGGTTTCCAGAATTTTACTGTAATAAATACAGTATAACTTTTTCTAATATTATTAAAAAGGATGTTAGTACTGTTGATTTCACTTCATAAAGTTGGCGTTTTAATCTATATTTGAAAATGTCTGCTTAAACAGCGCATGCTTGCAGGCAGGGTGGAGGTTCTGAAAAGGTTCAGAGACAAAAACAACCTGGAAACCTTTGTGTGATGGCATATTAAAAGAATACCATGAACTCAGAGCGCTTATAGATCTGGTCTGTCTGTCTGTCTGCTCCTGTTGAGGACAGAGGATTACTGCACAGCTGAGAGAACAAATGGAATAATCCAGAAAACTCGACAGGAAGCTGGTGTAGAGGCCAGTGAGAGCAGCTGGACAGTGAGGTTAGGTTCCACACACACCCCATCAAAACCAAGAATAGCTCAAACCAGAGACTAATCTAACCTTAAACCAAGCCCGAACACTTAGACAGCCCTCTTCAACCAGCCAATATGTCCTCACTTCTATGTCTAACATCAAACTGTTTCACAAAGATATGTGGAGACACACACACACACACACACACACACACACACACACACACTGATGTCGGTGATTTTGATTGATAGTGAAATAAAGAAGGTAGCGTGAAATGCTGAGGTGACAGACATACCCAGTTGTCAAGATACTGATCTCCTTGAAGTCAGCAGCACATTAAACACTAAATGTGACCTCTCACTGCTGCTTCCAACACACACACTGACACACACCGACACACACCGCAGGACAAACACTGTGAGGACTAAACACTGAGGACTAAACACTGTGAGGACTAAACACTTGGAGGATCAACACTGAGGACTAAACACTGTGATGACTAAACACTGAAGACTAAACACTGTGATGACTAAACACTGCAGGACTAAACACTGGAGGACTAAAACACTGGAGGACCAAACACTGTGAGGATCAAACACCGAGGACTAAACACTGAGGACTAAACACTGTGAGGACTAAAACACTGAGGACTAAAACACTGAGGACTAAACACTGTGAGGACTAAACACTGTGATGACTCAATACCGTGAGGACTAAACACTGAGGACTAAACACTGTGATGACTAAACACTGAGGACTAAACACTGAGGACTAAACACTTGAGTGACATCAGAGACTTCAAACACTGTGAGGACTAAACACTGAGGATTAAACACTGAGGACTAAACACTGTGAGGACTAAACACTGAGGACTAAACACTGTGAGGACTAAACATCAGAGGACTAACACTGTGGAGGACTAAACACTGTGGAGGACTAAACACTGAGGACTAAAACACTGTGATGACTAAACACTGAGGGACTAAACACTGTGGAGGACTAAACACTGTGAGGACTAAACACTGTGAGGAATAAACACCGTGAGGACTAAACACTGAGGACCAAACACTGTGAGGACTAAACACTGAGGACTAAACACTCAGAGACCAAACACTGTGAGGACTAAACACTGGGGAGTGGACTAAACACTGAGGACTAAACACTGAGGACTAAACACTGTGAGGACTAAACACTGTGAGGACTAAACACTGAGGACTAAACACTGAGGACTAAACACTGTGAGGACTAAACACTGAGGACTAAACACTGAGGACTAAACACTGTGAGGACTAAACACTCGTGGACTAAACACTGAGGACTAAACACTGAGGACTAAACACTGTGAGGACTAAACACTGAGGACTAAACACTGAGGACTAAACACTGTGAGGACTAAACACTGTGAGGACTAAACACTGTGAGGACTAAACACTGAGGACTAAACACTGAGGACTAAACACTGTGAGGACTAAACACTTAGGACTAAACACTTAGGACTAAACACTGAGGACTAAACACTGTGAGGACTGAACACTGAGGACTGAACACTGAGGACTAAACACTGAGGACTAAACACTGTGAGGACTAAACACTGAGGACTAAATACTGTGAGGACTAAACACTGTGAGGACTAAACACTGAGGAACACTGAGGACTAAACACTGTGAGGACTAAACACTGAGGACTAAACACTGTGAGGACTAAACACTGAGGACTAAACACTGTGAGGACTAAACACTGAGGGACTAAATACCGTGAGGACTAAACACTGTGAGGACTAAATACTGTGAGGACTAAACACTGTGAGGACTAAACACTGTGAGGACTAAACACTAAGGACTAAACACTGTGAGGACTAAACACTGAGGACCAACACTGTGAGACTAAACACTGTGAGGACTAAACACTGAGGACTAAATACTGTGAGGACTAAACATCAGAGGACTAAACACTGTGAGGACTAAAACACTGAAGACTAAACACTGTGGAGGACTAAACACTGAGGACTAAACACTGTGGAGACTAAACACTGAGGACTAAACACAGAGGACTAAACACTGAGAGGACTAAACACTGAGGACTAAATACTGTGAGGGACTAAACACTGAGGACTAAACACTGTGGAGGACTAAACACTGTGAGGACTAAACACTGAGGACTAAACACTGTGAGGACTAAACACTGAGGACTAAACACTGTGAGGACTAAACACTGAGAGGACTAAACACTGAGGACTAAACACTGAGGACTAAACACTGTGGAGGACTAAACACTGTGAGGACTAAAAACACTGAGGACTAAACACTGAGAGGACTAAACACTGAGGACTAAAACACTGAGGACTAAAACACTGAGGACTAAACACTGTGAGACTAACATCAGGAGTACTTAAACACTGTGAGGACTAAACACTGTGAGGACTAAACACTGAGGACTAAACACTGTGAGGACTAAACACTGAGAGAGGACTAAACACTGAGGATCAAACACTGAGGACTAAACACAGGACTAAAACACTGTGAGGGACTAAACACTGTAGAGGAATAAACACTGAGGACTAAACACTGTGGAGGACTAAACACTGAGAGGACTAAACACGAGGACTAAAACACTGAGGACTAAACACTGTGAGGACTAAA
Organism: Protonibea diacanthus; assembly: GCA_028641955.1. NCBI lineage: Eukaryota > Metazoa > Chordata > Actinopteri > Sciaenidae > Protonibea > Protonibea diacanthus. Next base: position 26,411,231 of record CM053985.1, read on the forward strand.
TATCATGAGACTAAACACTGTGAGGACTAAACACTGTGAGGACTAAACACTAAGGACTAAACACTGAGAGACTAAACACTGAGGGACTAAATACTGCAGGGAGGACTAAACACTCGTGAGGACTCAAACAATGTGAGGACTGGGGTAAACACTAAGGACTAAACACTGAGGACTAAACACTGAGGACTAAATACTGTGAGGACTAAACACTGTGGAGGACTAAACACTGTGGAGGACTAAACACTGAGGACTAAACACTGTGGAGAGGACTAAAACACTGAGGACTGGGAAACACCGAGGACTAAATATCAGAGGACTAACACTGAGGACTAAAACACTGAGGACTAAATACTGTGAGGACTAAACACTGAGGACTAAACACTGGAGACCAAATACTGTGGAGACCAGCACTGAGGACTTAAACACTGAGGACTAAATACTGTGAGGACTAAACACTGAGGACTAAATACTGTGGAGAATTTCTAAACATCTTTTCTGTGTGTGGCAGCTGAGGGAATGGCTGGTCCGTCTGGAGAACTTTGGGAATCAAAGACTGAAGAGCCTGAATGACACCATACCAGAAGATGAAGATGGAGAAGTCATTAACCAAACACAGGTTCAAATAAGCAGGGATGAAGACACACTATGTCATCTGTGAACGCATAATAAAGATACTTTTTAATAATGCTTCAACTGAACATCGTGATCTGATCTGATTCAATGTATCATTTCACTCTGTAGACCGAACGCTGATGTGAGGTCATTTGTTAGCAGAAAATAATGAAACTTTTCTGTGCAAATAAGCACGATACAACATATAATCAATGAGCTAAGTTAATCACCTCCCGAATTGCATCAAAACACTGTGCGTATCATGGTCGCTTTATTTAATATGTAGTTGAATCCTGAGGCGATCCTCCAGGAGGAGCTGACAAGCAGTTGGTGAGTGAAGGACCGCCACAAATATAATAATATGCTAAACAAATCTGAGCAAAGCGAAGTCTGGAGGGTCGTGAAGAAATTTGACTAAAAGAGCTGCGATAAGGCGTGATGTGCCGCAGACGCCTCAGAAAGAACGAATAAACAGAGTTTGGAGCGGCGAATACTTTTGTCAGAATATTTCTTATAAATCATAAATATTATTATTTTATTGTTCAAATTATTTAACCTGCACATAAATGATATTTTTAGAATAGATTCAGAGGTGATCAGTGATATGATTGGTCAGTATGGCGCGTGGATCGGTAAGATCGACGTGTTCTGGTCTTTTCCATACAGTTTCTTCAGAGTTTGCTCTCTGAATTTCGTACAGACGTATCGTGGGTTTTCCACGGGGAGGTCGCCCGTCTGCCGCCTCCACCTTTCTCACTGCCCGCGTTGGACGGTCTGGCGCACGAGCACACCAGCGTGTTGAAGCACACGCACGCCGCCCGGCCTTTGCCGCGGTTACGTCGGCCGTTGTGCTGCAGCCAAAGACGCCAGCGCAGCGACCGCCGTGTCGATATGCTGACAGCATGGCTTCCTGCACCAATTACGTTGGCCGCCCACGCCACCGCTGCAGCCACCGCCGGGCGGTGGAGCACCGCTGCAGGTCAGAGAGAGGAAATACAAATGAGAGCCTGCCTTCCAGCAAAGAGTGCTGATTTCATCTGGTGAGCTGTCGCTACCTTGATGAGCAGGACTCAGATCTGCTGCTCAGCGCTGGAAGACCAGGACGAGTCTCTGCACCACGGACGCAGCTCAGGTCTAACGGTAATGTAACGATGCTAGGGATCCTGGACGGCACGGAAGCAGCACAGAGCACCATGTGGATTCAAATGAGGCACCATCACAGACGGTTTGGTCAGTTTAGCACAAAGAGAGAGCGCTGTCAGATTTGAGGCCGCAGTCGATGAGACGAGGATGCCCTGGGCCCTCTCAGGGAGGACGGACTGTCTGTCCACCAGGAGGTCCTTGGAAGAGACTGATCCGCCGCTGACAGAGTCTTTGAATCACACCTGATAGACAGAGAGAGAGGAGACGCAGGCAGAGAGGACAAGAACGCCCATCTGATGTCAGGACGGTTGACGCCAGGAACTTACAGAGACCAACAGACGCAGATCAGACGGTGGAAGAGAGTTGGTGACATAACGACAGCTGCTGAGGTCAAGAGTCGACCCAGATTCTGGTCTGACCTGAGACGCGGAGATGGAGCATCGCTCGGCCACCGTGGAGAGAAGAGATTGCAGCGGTGGATGACGACGGTCATCATGACAGAGGCAGGAGCTGGTGTGAGTGGCCTCTGACCTCACCTGTGACCTCTCTCACCTGTGACCGCTGACTCCAGACCGCTGACCTGTGACCTCTCACCTGTGACCGTCGCCACCTGTGACCGCTGGACCCGGTGACCTGACCTGTGACCTCACCCACGACCGCTGGACCTGTGACCTGCTGACCTGTGACCTCTCACTCAGACCGCTGGACCTGGGTGACCGCTGACCTGTGACCGCTGGACTCAGACCTTCTCACCTGTGACCATTCACCTGTGACCGCTGACCTGTGACCTCTCACTCTGTGACTCCTTCACCTGTGACCGCTGACCTGTGACTCCTCTCACCTGTGACCAAGAGACCTCGTGACCGCCACTCAGACTGCTGACCTGCACTTCACCAACCTGACCTGTGACCTCTCACCTGTGACCTCTCACCTGTGACTGCTGACCTGTGACCTCTCACCTCTGACCTCTCACCTGTGACTCTGGCCAAGAAGATGAAGCGAATCCACTGTGGTCCCTGTTCCTGGACCAGCAGCAAGGTGATTGGCTCACAGTCAAAGCCCGCCTCCTCCTTCACCTGCAGACACACAGAGATGTAACCTAGGTAACCAGGACAGGTGTGTGTGTGTGTGTGTGTCTCACCTCTCTCCTCAGCGCCTCCTCCAGGCTCTCCCCGACCTCCACCCTCCCTGCAGGAAGGTACCACTGCTTATAACAGTCCTGCTTCGCCTCCTGCACCATCAGCACCTCCTCCTGATGGAGCGTGCACACACACACACACACACACACACACACACACACACACTGCTTGTTAAATTGCTGACATCACTCTTGTGACATCACAAACAGGAAGCTGTCAGGTGACCTTGTCGTTGAAGATGACGCCGCAGACGATGTAGGTGACGGTCTTCCTCAGAGCTGCAGGTTTGCTCTGCTCCAGGCCCACGTCACACCCGCTGACCTCCGACCCCTGACCGCTCAGGAGCCGCTCCACCTGCTCCTCCACCTGCCGCCACTGCTGCTCCTCCGTCACCTCCATGTCTGCACGCACACACAGACTATCTAAAACCTGGATGTAGTCTCTGTGACTATCACAGACTGTCTAAAACCTGGATGTAGTCTCTGAGACGTCCCCGCAGACTGTCTAAAACCTGGACGTAGTCTCTGTGACGTCCCCACAGACTGTCTAAAACCTGGACATAGTCTCTGTGACTATCACAGACTGTGTAAAATCTGGACGTAGTCTCTGTGACTATCACAGACTGTGTAAAATCTGGACGTAGTCTCTGTGATGTCCCACAGACTGTCTAAAACCTGGACGTAGTCTCTGTGACGTCCCACAGACTGTCTAAAACCTGGACGTAGTCTCTGTGACATCCCCAAAGACTATCTAAAACCTGGACGTAGTCTCTGTGACTATCGCAGACTGTCTAAAACCTGGACGTAGTCTCTGTGACGTCCCACAGACTGTCTAAAACCTGGACGTAGTCTCTGTGACTATCGCAGACTGTCTAAAACCTGGACGTAGTCTCTGTGACTATCGCAGACTGTCTAAAACCTGGATGTAGTCTCTGAGACGTCCCCACAGACTGTCTAAAACCTGGACGTAGTCTCTGAGACTCTCTTGGTTAATGCCTCATAAGCTGAAGTAATGATCTCAGTCAGAGCTAACTGAAGCTAACGTTAGCTCATGTCATTAAAATCAGTTCTTCTGCTTTTATTTTATCTTCCACAAACCGGAAACTTCATGTTGAAAATCACGGACAGGGATTACCGGACAGAACTGCCGGTCCGGTTCGGGACTTCCGTCCTGATCTTCTGACTGACGTCGCTGATCTGTTTTGACATTTGACACCAGCGAGCCAAACAGGAAACGCGCATACTCGTCCGGTTCGGCGACTTCAAAATAAAAGCCGTGACGTTTAAACGTGACTCCACACTCTGCGCTGAAACGTCATAAAGACGCTCTGTGACGATTCATATACGCAGAAATACCAAGTCACGTTCCCTGTTAATGAAATACACGTTTAAGTCACTTTTATTGTTACAATTCCTCAATGCGTATTTTATTGTGAAATTCGTGAGCGGAAGTGACCTCCCTGTGAGTCGTAACGTGAGTTAAGGTCATCCTGAGGCTGTTACGTCAGCTAACGTCGGTACATACACCGGGTCAGAACCGACCGGTACCGAACAAACGAACTGTTTATTCACCGGAAACGCGTTGAGTCGGTTTGTTGTCCACAGAGGAGAGAACAGGTGAGCTGTGTGTGAGCTGCGCGTGCACACAGACGTGTGTGTTTTGTCCATAGAACATCAGGCTGATCACACACACACTCACTGTACCTGCAAACAGCTGATCTGTGACAGGATGTCTCCACAGGTGTGAACAGTGTGTGTGTCCTTCATCAGGTATACCTGCAGAACACAGCAAAGACTAACACACAGCTCGTGTGTGTGTGTGTGTGTGTGTGTGTGTGTGTGTGTGTGTGTGTGTGTGTGTGTGTACATCACTGTCTGTGAACTCAAACTGAACATTTTTACTCCTCGTGTCTGAGGTAAGTGAACGATAAACAAACAGTCTATGATTCTAAATGTATCTGTGCTCATACACAGGTTGGAAAATCTCACGTATGAATACACACACACACACACACACACACACACACACACATATATATACCTATATACCTTTCATATAGTTTTCTGTTTGTATAGATGCTATCACAGGTTAACTTCTTAACACAGCTGTATGTTTCATTTCCATGCAACAGTTTAACTTCAATATTTGATCACAAGTTTAAATTTGATCTCAGGTTCATTTTAACTTGTGGCTGCTGTGTATGTATTAATTTAAAGTCTTTAAAGTCTCAGTCTATTTAATGATAACTTATTTAAATCAATTTACAGTTTTCAGAGAGACTCTGAGTATGTTGCTTATATCGAGAGTTAATAACATGGGTCCAAATAGAGACCCCTGAGGTACTCCACGAATCTAAAGAAGAGACCTGTTACTGCTAATGCTGCTCAACATAGTCTCTGTGACTATCGCAGACTGTCTAAAACCTGGACGTAGTCTCTGTGACTATCGCAGACTGTCTAAAACCTGGACGTAGTCTCTGTGACTATCGCAGACTGTCTAAAACCTGGACATAGTCTCTGTGACTCTCACAGACTGTCTAAAACTGGATATAGTCTCTGTGATGTCCCCGCAGACTGTCTAAAACCTGGACGTAGTCTCTGTGACGTCCCACAGACTGTCTAAAACCTGGATGTAGTCTCTTGTTGATGTGTATTTGTCGGCTCGTCTCAGCTCACTCTGTTTCTGTCTTACAGTCAAACTTCAGTGACGTCAGTGAGAAGAATGAGGCGGTGCTGTCTGTCCTAGCTTCCTGTCGTCGTGGTTTCAGGTCTTCGGTCCGGTTCAGGTTGTCTGATGGCGCGGCACAGCAAGCTTCAGAAGCAGGTCCTGGCTCTGTACCGGCAGTTCCTGCGGGCCGGCCAGGACAAACCGGGCTTCATCCCCCGAATCCGCGATGAGTTCAGAGAGAACGCTCGCATCAAGAAGACGGACGTGATGCACATCGAGTATCTGTACCGGCGAGGACAGAGACAGCTGGAGCAGCTGAAGGACGTCAACACCAAACAGCTGGGCTCCTTCTCGAAGCCCGGAGGGAAGAGCTGACCTCTGACCTGCACGTCATGTGACCCCGGATCAAACCAACAAAGACTTGAGACTGCCAACATTTCATGCTGAGATGTTCAAGGACCGAGCGCTCGGCGGCGTGGTCACATGACGAGGCGCTCGAACAAAGTCCAGTATGTCTGAAAGGCTGCACACGAACGTTAGGACAACGTTAGTGAAACACTGAAAACACATCAGAGTGTGAGCTGACGTCCAAACTGTCCAGACTCTGAGACAAACACAGACTGTGAGAAACTGACGAAATCAATAAATAATAAATGATACATCCTCATCAAACAGGAAGTGGAGCTCTGTGATCTGTTCGATGATTTCATCCGGGGAAAGAAAAAAATAAAAATAATGTTCACGAGCACACGAGGAAGTCAAGGAAATAAAATATGGAGAAAGAAGTGAGATCATCAATCTGACAGCTACAAAATCAATCAAAACATCATAAATAAAAATAATAATATCGGTCCTGTCTGTTCACGCTTTACTTTGCCTGAACTTCAAACTTTGTCTGTCCTCTGTGAGTCCGGTCCAGTGGATCAGTGCTGCTCTGAACTCGCTCTGTACTATTAGTCAGTACTGCATGTTTTTATACTTCAAACTGTGAAAAAAAGTCATGCATTTTTCTGTTTGAAGAGAACTTTTTACATTTTTACATTTAAAATTTCCAAAGCTCTGAAATTATGTGCAGTTATTATTCAAATAACGACAAATTACAGTTATTTATAAATTACATGCAGATTTATTTAAACAAAGATCTGACAGGAAGACAAACACAGAGGTCAGAGGTCAAATGTTGAGCAGCAGTCAAAGGTTTGGACACACCTTCACCCTCTGCACAGGAGACACACTGAACACACAACTATCAAACAACACATGAAATAAAAAATCAGTTTCATATTTAGATTCATCTGTGATCATGAAGTTAGATATGAGGCTCATGTTTCTGTACACAACAACAATTTAAGGTTTTCTTTGTAATTTGAATGAATCTTTATAGTTTTACATCAGATCTCTGTAGAATTCTAAACATTGTCTGTAAATGTATGTTTGTCTTGTATTGTTCAATAACTGAGATCCAGAGGCAACATGAATGTCAGTTAGACTTTGATCATTTGTTCAGACACAGTGAGGAGCCAAAACGAGCAGATCCAGAGCTGGTTCTGGTGTAAAGTGTGATGATGAACCATCGAGACACAAAAAATATTGAAGGTCAAAGTTAAAACATCACAGAGAAGTATGATTTTTGTTTAAAGATATTTTCTTGACAGCGGCAGGCTGACAGGAGTGTGTGGACAGAGAGACAGACGGGGATTGACACGCAGCAAAGGACTGCAGATGGGATTCATACACGGGACGACAGAGAAGTAACAGCGTGACACACTTTGATTTCTTTGGTTTCAGCATCAGCAGCTTCTCCAACACTGAAATATGGGAAGAGTTTCTCAGTGAAAGTGTCTCTGTATGTGTGGATGTGAATCATGTGTTCAGGGTTGTAGAAGGACAGCTCCCCCCTGTCATAGTCCAGCTGGACTCTGATCTTCTGGAGACTTTTCTTCACTGTGACAGTCTGACCAAGACCATCAGTGTATTTTCCATCACCATGCAGTAAACACCAGACTCCATATTCTGGTGAAGCATGTCTCTCTCCCTTCCTGTCCACTGACTCTTTAACCAAACCGATATTCCATTCAGGATGATCTCCCACCTCCACCTCCCAGCTGTGTTTCCCTGAGCTGAAGCCCTCAGATCCATGAACAGTGGTATACTCGGCGTTTCTCTCTGGATTGTCAGGAAGCTTCTGCTTTGTGTCTCCACGTCTCACACTGGTCAGATCATCAGACAGGTAGAGCGAGCCCTTTGCAGTGTTTGGGTCCAGGATGACAGGACTGAAGTGGACCTTGTCCTTCATCTTCTCCCAGACTCTGAAGGACAGGTTGCCCAGGTGTTTGGCCACAGCTATCAGCGGTCCTGAGACCAGCTGTGGGTCTGACAGTGAGCTCTGCTCTCTGGCTCTGGTCTGAGTGTGTTTATAACTGCTGAGGAAGGCCACCTTGTCTTTGTTCAGGTCTTCCTGCACAGCAGAGATACTGTCTGTCAGAGAGGAGATCTGCTCCTGAATCCTCTTCATCTCTCTGCTGATAGTCTTCCCCTTCTGCTCCTCTTCCTCCCTCAGAGCTGCCAGTCTGGACTCCTCTTCCTCTTTCAGGAACTGGTGGAGCTTGTTGAACTCTGCTCTGATCTGCCTCTCTGTGGACAGCAGCTGCTTCTTGGAGTGTTGAATCACTTCGTTGTATGTTTCCTCCACATCTTTGTATTTGTTCCTCTTGTCCTGCAGAGACTTTAAGTCAGACTTCAGCTGCTCCTTCAGGTCATCGACTGCTCGCTCTATAGGAACCACCTTGTGACCGTGATGATGCTGAAACTCACAGACAGGACACACAGCTCTATCTTCATCCTCACAGAACAGCTTAGGCTCTTCTTGATGTTTCCTACACACCACCTCCACCTCCCTCTGTCCTGTCTCTGTCTCAGATGATCCAGATTTCAGTCTCCCAGCAAACGAGTCAGACAGACCCTTCAATGAAAAGTTCACAAGTGGATGATCCTTTGAGGATTTTCTTTTACAGATGGGACAGTTTTTGTTTCCAGCTTGTTTCCAGAACTTTTGCAGGCAGCTTGAACAGAAGCTGTGGCTGCAGCTCAGAGACACGGGATCTCTGAAAGTCTCTGAACACACATGGCAGCTCAGGTAACCTTCAAGAAGAGCTCTCTCAGCCATTTGATGAGCGTTATCTTTCTGTTGGTGTCAGGATATCTGCAGGAAGACAAACACAGAAGACTAAATGGATCAAACAGGTCAGAATCTGATGGCTCGAGTTTTTTCAGCAGATAAAGAATCAAAAATGTTGATTAAACAGCAGAAACAAGGAGAACGATTCAGACTGACAGCAGGAACAGTGAACAGCTGATCTGATCTGCTGACACGTCTGAGTGACTGTGTTCATTTCATTCAGCCACTAAACACCAGCACTCATTCAAAAAGATTTTATTTACATTTGATTTGACTGACGTGTCCAATATTCTGCTGTCATGTTCAGGAGCAGTCAAAAGGACACGCCGGCTGTCCAACAGCTAACAGCCATCATAACCCAGTCGACTGCCACATCCTCGACGGCCAAGCCTCAGTCGCCTTGTTGGAGACCCGACCACCCAAAGGTAGCTTTCAGCTTCAAACCTTCAAGAAGAGCTCTGTCAGCCATTTGATGAGCAAGTTATCTTTCAGCAGCAGGACTCACCAACTCGTCTCTTCAGCTTTCCACTTCATACACTCCAGATGTGTGTTTTCCAGCAGAGATCTCACACCCTGTAATGGCGTCAGCTCTGTTGAGAATCTACTTTCACTTCCTCCTCCGTGTGTCACAGGGTGAAACAGGAACATCAGGAAATGCTGCAGCGTTGTGTTGTCAGCAGCAGATGACGTCAGGATGTTGAACGTTTCAGATATCTGCAGGAAGACAAACACAAAAGACTAAATGGATCAAACAGGTCAGAATCTGTCTGTGTCTGTTTTCTCATTTGAATAAAACTACAGTCATAAATCACATGTAAACGACGGGGGACCTTTGACCAGGACGCTGCACAACTTTTCTGTCTTAGCTTCAGGTAATGATCTTTCACTGATTTCCTCCAGTTAGCAGTAATCCTGAAGCACAGTGAACCTCTGCAGAACAATATTCATCTTCATGACCAAACACTGTGAACAGAAGTGTGAGCTTCAGTATGACATCACTTTAATATGAAACATCTGAGTCCAACAACAACATCTGTGTATCTGTACACGTCATTGTCACTTTGTGTTTGAACTGATGAGTGAATGTTTGAATGTTTGGAGCTGTTTGTGAGGAAACTCTCCTTCAGCAGTGCAGCACTCAGGCTGTTGGTTCTGACATTACAGGATGTCTGTCAGCAGCTTCATCCTGAGAAATACACCTGAATATAGATTTCAAGTCAATAAAAGACACAAATAAAAAGAGTCCTGCTGCTTCTGAAATGATGTTCATGTTTTATGTGTTCTCTTATGAGGACCTCGGTGTAGATCCATGGTTTGACCGCTGGGTGGCAGCAGCGGCCTGAGTCACCGACGACGAAGAAGAAGAAGAAGAAGAAGAAGAAGAAGAAGAAGCAGAGACGTAAACAGGTCCGGTCAGCTGTTTTTGTCTTTTCTCGGTCTCAGTCTGAGTCCAGCTCGTTGCTGGAGCTCCTCAGCTTTCTTCACCTCTGTCAGCTGTTTTTTTTTCTGTCGTTTGTTCGTCAGTACTTCCGGTCATGTCGGGTTCAGTGACGTCAGGAGGAGAAATGACCAACGCTCAGTTATTTCAGCAGGTGAGACAAAAGTTTGATGTTCATCACCTGAGCTCAGGTGTTTCAGCAACACATGACTAAGTTAGCACTGTTTATTAGATCATAACTAACATGACTAAGTTAACACTGTTTATTAGATCATAACTAACATGACTAAGTTAGAGATATTTCTGTGTTTTCTAGCAGTGAATTCTGGGTGTTTTTGCTTCACTTGTTGTTTTTCTGTGCAGATCTAACATCAAAGATCCATTTCTAAATCTTTGACCAATACTCGTTAAAACTTGTTAATCATTTATCTCGTGAGCTCAGCCACGTCCTTTTCAAACCTCCCTCCTGCAGATGGCGCTGCTGCGCTGGCTGACCTCTCAGACTGAGGAGGACCGTTTGATTTTGACGGCGGTGACGGGCGTCCGGGTCGGCTGTGAGCTGCTGAACCGGATCACAGGCCAGGACAAAGTGGACGCGTACAAGGTATCTGTGTGCTGCCTGCAGGGGGTGCTGTCAGCAACCACAGCTGTGCCACACCTCTGTTTGTCTTTCCTGGCTGTGATTGATTATATTACTGTGTGTGTGTGTGTGTGTGTCCTCAGAGAGAGTGTATCCTGGGCATCTCACAGTTCGTCCATGAGAACCCACGAGCCTCGCAGGCCGTCATCAACGCTGAGGTGGAGAAGAGAGTTCTGGTCTTTGCTGCCCAGGTCAAAGCTCTGGAGACGGCTCTGATCCTCTGAACAAACACCCTCACCCTGCACAACGCGGGGACGTTTGATGTGTTGTTAACTTTACCTTTCTTGTATGTTAAACTGTATTTTTATTGTGTAATGACTGAGTTTAAGTTTCACACTTTCATCCGAAGCTGAGTGACGGAGCTCTGCTGGGTTAGAAAATCAGCTGATTCCTGTAATCTGATGGAAAAATGCAGATCTGAACCTCCCTGACTCTTCACAGCAAACACACACTCCATTGTACTGTTTATGCAGAGACATACAAGGGCTGAATATTAACGGTGCAGTGTGTCAGAGTGTGCTCTGATCTCCACTGCGTCATATTAATCAACAAATCAGTCAGTTTGTTTGCTTTAATTTGAAGGTGAAGACAGGAAGTGCATTTAACTGTGAAGCAGCTTTAGAGTACTGACAGCAGATCTGTGTGTTCTGTTTTCATCACATTAAAGTGAGTTTCCTGTGAACACACTGATCTTTAAAAACATGGTTTGATTTCATAATGTGGATGAAACATGCAGATGTTGCTGTGAGTCTTACTGAGCAGCACACCGCTCTGTTACTGTGTCAGTATATTCACACTGATGTTATCCCATCCAGCTTCCCTCTGAGCGTACAGCACATCTGTCCACTTTAATGTGCTCTGTGGGGTTGAGGTCATCATCATCATCATCATCATCATCATTTTCAGTGTTTGAATGACTCCTGCTGTCACAGCTCGCTCACATAGTTAGAAGAATGTTCATGGAAAATAAACCCAGGCCTAAGATGATTATGTTATGGTCCGTTCTGTGTGATCTGTTCAGTGTTGTGGTTTACTTTCTCATCCATGATGCATCAGTGTTCACTAAGTCACCCTCTGTTCAAACATCATCGTGTTCCTTTGTCCGTTTCTTTCAGGTGTTTCTCTCCGTCTGTCTTTCTGTAATGTTTCTTTGCTGCTGTCCGTCTTCACACAGTTTCTGACGGTTCTTGAAGACAGTGCTGCTCCATCAGTCCCTGGCGTTGATCTCGTCACACAGTTCTCGTGAGGTCTTTCTTTCCTCTTTTGGTTGTGGTGTGAATTGGTGGCATCATGGCGGTCTAAAGTGACTTTACAGTGTTTGGAGTGCAGCTGAAGGAAAGTGAGCTGCTCCTGATGGCTAACCTCTGAGGAGCATTGTAGAAACTTCATTTGTTTTAATGGGGATTGTATTATATATGTGTACGATACACTGAGGCAGTAACGTACACACTGATTGGCTGGACTCGACTACGAACCCGCCCACTGTCGATGCCTGTTTTCCCGATTGGTGGCGTCACCGCAGCGAGCTCTCTGATAGGCTGTTGAAAAATGGCGGGGGAAAAGCAGTGGGCTCAAACCGATCAACAAACCTGAACTTCCGCCGTGTGTCCCGGTGTGTGTCCGCCTCTGACCGGGTTAAAATAACGGCCGTGCTCCGGCTTCCAGTCAGATTGAGTGCCGGTGAGAAGCTAACGTTGCCAGCATGGATGTTGCTCGACATAACGGCGACGTTGCCGAAGTTTCCGAAAAACTGCAGAGGTAAGTACAGCTAACGTTAGCAGCTAACAGCTAGCAAGAGTGCTAACGTCCCTCTGGTTAACATTGCTGACATGCTAGCTTTGTGTTTGAGTCACCACACTGACGCAGTAACTGTAACTGTAACGTTACTGTAACTAAAAACGACGTTACTGATTTCAACCTAATTGTATCTCAGTGGTGGAAAGTAACTGAGTACATTTACCTAAATAACGTTACTGGACTGAAGTACTGGTACTTATCATGAGTACATTTACGTTACATAAAAAGCTGAAAGTATTAGTAAAGATTAAGGCAGATTACTGCTGATACTTTAACTACATGAAGCTGAGAATACTCGAGTACTTTAACTACATGAAGCTGAGAATACTCAAGTACTTTACCTAAATGAAGCTGACAATATTCGAGTACTTTAACTACATGTAGCTGAGAATACTCGGTTGTTGTATTAATACTGTACTTGTCAGTTGTTGTATTTATCGGGTGTTGTATTAATATTTTTACAGTACTTGTCGGTTGTACTTGTCGGTGTTGTACTGATACTCTTACTACAGTAAATCACTGCGTGGCGTCCTCTGGTCGTGTTTCATGCGCTGACATTTTGGGAGTTGATTTCAGTCTCTGGAGTTTCAGGGAAAATGAAACTGAAAGTACTCGCGTGTTCAAATACTTTGGTGTGTTTGTGTGTACTCGTATATTTTATTATATCTGACTGTGTCAAATGTTGACAAACGTTTTGTGCTGCTCTTCAGTCGACGTCTCTCTGACTCTGGCTGTCTTCACAGGTCTTTGTCCATGGATCCTGATGACAAGATGGAGGCGTACCACAGGTACGTCACTGTGCCCGAGGACGGTTCCTGCCTCTGTTTGTCTGATAACTAACAAATGCAGATTTTAGCTGGATCTCTTGTTTTGTGCTTTTAAACATTGATAGTGGATTTCTGTCAGTCGTGGGTTTAATGGAAGAACATCATTTTTCAAACAGAACTGACATCAGAGGATGTGACGATCTCTGTCTTCCTCTTATGTGACAATTATTTTCATTATTAATTAATCTGTCAACCATTTTCTAGATTCATCAATTAGATGAAAATCACCCTGGGCCTGTAAACCTCCTCCTCTTCTTCTTGGTGGTACAAACACTAACACTCCCCCAGTGCTCTGAGCTCACAGTCCGGACAGACCGACTAACAAACTGAGCTAACATGAGCTGACAGCAGCTACCAAACTGAGCTAACATGAGCTGACAGCAGCTACCAAACTGAGCTAACATGAGCTAGCAGCAGCTACCAAACTGAGCTAACATGAGCTGACAGCAGCTACCAAACTGAGCAGCCGGAGAACATCTATAGATTTATTATTAATAACTGTTTGTTTTCTTACAGACTCATTCAAGATGGTAAAGATGTCGCCCGACAAGGGGACATGCACAAAGCGCTGAAGTTCTTCAAGCTGGCGTACGACATCCACCAGAGTCAAAAACTCGAGAGCAGGATAAAGAAAATTGAGGAACTCATTTCTCAAAATGAATCCGAGGAAGACGAGGAAGAGTTTGTCAATGTAAACGGCAGCGGTTTGATGCTTTTCAAAGATCTGCACAGCAAGCTTTATGACTACCAGAGAAACGGAGTGGCCTTCTTATACAGTCTCTACAGAGATGGTCTCAAAGGCGGGATCTTGGCCGATGACATGGGCCTTGGTAAAACCATCCAGGTCATCTCATTCCTCTCTGGTATGTATGATAATGAGCTGGTTAAACACACGCTGCTCATCATGCCAACTTCCCTCATCACAAACTGGACCAAGGAGTTTGCCAAGTGGACTCCCGGGATGAGGGTGAAGGAGTTTCACGGTACCAGCAAAGGAGAGAGGACCAGGAATTTGGAGAAGGTTCAGAGGAGAGGCGGCGTCATCATCACCACGTACACGATGCTTATGAATAACTGGCAGCAGCTGTCATCATATCACGGCAGAGAGTTCACATGGGACTACATGATCCTGGATGAGGCACACAAGATAAAAACCACAACCACCAAAACGGCCAAAAGTGCCTCTGCCATACCCTCCAAAAACAGAGTTCTTCTCACAGGTACTCCAGTCCAGAACAACCTGAGAGAAATGTGGGCTCTCTTTGACTTTGCTTGCCAAGGCACTCTCCTCGGCACAGCCAAAACATTCAAAGCAGAGTACGAGAACCCCATCACCCGTGCCCGAGAGAAGGATGCCACTCCAGGCGAAAAGGCTCTCGGGTCCCGGATGTCTGAGAACCTCATGGCTATAATCAAACCCTACTTCCTGCGCAGAACAAAATCAGAAGTGCAGAAAAACAAAATGAATGGTGCACCTCCGGGAAAAGAAGAAGATTGTTCAGAAAAAGACAGCCGAGTCCCGAACTCTCCAAAAGATGGAGCTGTCATGCCCACTCTGACGAGAAAGAACGACCTGATCATCTGGACCTACCTGAGCTCTGTTCAAGAAGACATATACAGGCAGTTCATTTCACTGGACCACATCAAGGAGCTGCTCATGACCAGCAGATCACCGCTGGCTGAACTAAACATCCTGAAAAAGCTGTGTGACCACCCGAGACTGCTCTCTGCTGCCGCCATCGCCAAGTTGGGCTTGGAGGAAAGTACTGCTGAAAGTCAGCAGAACGATGACGCGGAGATGGACGCCGCCCACAGCATCGCCAACATCTCCGACGACACCTTAATAGCCGAGTCTGGGAAACTCGTCTTTCTGTTCACGCTTCTTGAAAGGCTCAGGCAAGAAGGCCACCGTACGCTCGTCTTTGCTCACTACAGGAAAGTGCTCGACATCATCGAACGCATCCTCGGCAACAGAGGCTTCAAAGTGATGAGACTGGACGGCACGATAACACAAATCGCAGAGAGAGAGAGGCGCATCACACTTTTCCAGACCGACGAGCGGTACTCCGTCTTCCTCCTGACCACCCAGGTCGGAGGAGTTGGCATCACGCTGACTGCTGCAAACAGAGTCGTGATCTACGATCCCAGCTGGAACCCAGCAACCGATGCTCAGGCCGTTGACAGGGCGTACCGCATCGGACAGACTGAAAACGTCATCATCTACAGGCTGATCACCTGCGGGACGGTCGAGGAGAAGATCTACAGGCGGCAAGTTTTCAAGGACTCCCTCATCAGACAGAATACCGGAGATAAAAAAAACCCTTTTCGGTATTTTAGCAAGCAGGAGCTGAAGGAGCTCTTCACTCTGGAGGACACTCGTTCCTCCACCACACAGATGCAGCTTCAGGCCATGCACTCCAGACACCGACGGACGGACCCTGAACTGGACGAACACATCGCTCACCTCCACGCCATGGAGATGTTTGGCATCTCTGACCACGACCTCATGTTTTCCCTCGACGTCAACCATGACGAGGACCCGGAGGACCAAGAGGCGCACCACTACATTGAAGGGAGGGTCCAGAAGGCCCAGGAGCTGATGAAAGCCGAGTCCGAGTTACAGATGCAGCTGGCGGAGAGCATGGCATCGAGCACAGAACCAGCTTGGCTCCGACAACCAGCAGAGATCAACAACAAAGATCGCTCTCATGAGAAAAAACCAAGAAATCCGAAACCAAGTTCTCCGTATCCACAACACGACACCGACTTCAACGGATCACAGATTGTGGTGGAGTTGGACCAGTCTGGTTACGACAAGGAGGACGGCCAACAGAGTGACAGAGTTATTGATCTAACTGCAGATGACAATACGCCAGAAGAGCAACTTGTCGTTGAGGTAAGCCAAGACAGGCTTACTGAGAAGGATCTGTCCCCAAAACTCCACTCTGTCAAGCAGGAGAGGAGTTACTCCTCCACTCAGGAGGTGATCGAAGACTCTTTGGTGATGTCAGAGGACACTGATGCTGTAGCAGACGCCTCTGTTCAAGAACTAATGGACGTGTCTGCGGTATCAACGGGTGACGCCAGCATGGCGTTCGTTACAGCAGTTGATGACGGTGAACAACAGCTACATGGAGCTTCACCCCCAAAGTATGAGCCCAAGATGGACGTCACGCCGCTGCAGAACAAAAGACTCTCCATGTTGCAAGCGTCCAATTCAAGCTTCAAAGCAGACACGTCGTCCAAAGTGAGCGCGGGACTTGAATCCTTTGAAGGCAACTTCAATTTACAACTTGAGGACAGCGACATGTTCTCAGACCGTGAAGTCCTGGACCATCAGGACACCGACGCAGAGGAGAGGAACTTGCTTTCACAGCTGCAAATGAACGGAAGTTTTGACGTGAACAAATCTCTCTCTGAGAGACGACACGAAGAAGCACTCGGGCAAAGCCTCAACAACCTCCACACCTCCATCAAAGACGAGTCAATGAACGACTCCATTGTAATGGTCAAGAAGAAAAGAGCAGCAGTGATTTATGACAGTGAAGATGAAGAAGATGGTGACAGACAAGAGTTAAGTAGGAGTCAGCTTGACAACTCATTCCAGGTTCTTGGAGCCTCTACACCTAAATCAGCGCCCTCCGGCTCCACCCCTCTCCGGTCAAGAAAAAGCATTGGAGGAAACACATCTGTGGCCTCCCGTCGGTCCTTCCTCCAGTCCATCATCGAAGACATGGACAACCAAAACCAAGACACGGAGGACGAGGATGAAGACAAGGAGGACGTTTCAGAGAGGCATTCTGAGGAGGAGGAGGAGGAGGAGGAGGAGGAGGAGGAGCTCTACGGGTCAACTCATGGTGAGCTTCAACTTGAGGAAACCATCGGGGAGACATTAAACACAGAGGGAGAAGAAGAAGAAGAAGAAGAAGAAGAGGAGGAGGACTCTGAGTTGGCAGATGGCCTCAATGAGTCAGGAGAGGAAGCTAGCAGTAACTTGGAAGAATCGGGTAGCGAGCCCGAGCTAGCCTCGTCTGAGCGAATGGATCTGTGCACCGCTGATGCTGGAGTCAAGATGAATGGCACAAAAGACGCCGTTAAGTCTGACGACGAGAGCTACGACGCCCTGGTCAGCAGAGGGAGGGAGAACTACAGCAAAGGAAAGCTGGACGACGCCCTGAGCTTCTTCCTGAGAGCCATCGACATCAAACCTGGAGATCCTGAAGTTCAGCTCATGACCATCCAACTGTACCGGCAGCTGAGTCAGAGAAGCTAACCACAACGGGGCTAGCTCCTAGCTGTCCACATGTCTACACCGAAAACCAATAATCTGATGTCCATACCCCGTCTGCAGCTCTCAGCTCCAAGCCCACTGGATCCTACTGAAGTCTCTGAGACTCTTTTAACATGTTGAGATTTCACAGTAGCTAATCAGCAGAAAACAAAATAGAGCTCCAGACTTTTGTCATAAAATCAGAAACTTAAGGAAAACACCACGAATACAAACATGAAATTAGAGCTGCAGCTAATAATAATAATAATAATAATAATAATACATAATTTGATTTTTCTGAGCTCATGGTGACGTCATGAAATGTCTTGTTTTGTCCATCTGACTCAAAATGTAGACTTTAAAAGTAAAAGCAGCGTTTGGCATTGATTGGACTGAAGGTGTGGACCGAGCCGGACAGCGTGATCGATCACTGATTAGATTTTTTTTTTAATGTTGGAGCTCTGTTGGCTCAGAGAATGTTTGTTGACTCAAACTTTGACGCAGTAACAACACGGCGCACAGAGCAGCTCGATCTGACAGGAAGAATCTGGACGATTTTCAAAATAAAACATACCATCAGCCAAAAGTGAAAGAATTGAACTACATAGCATATTTAAACATTTAAATGCACATAAACAGTTAAAGTCTGAAAGGCTTCTGGTGACGTTTGAAGCTGAAAACAGCGTCACCTGCCCGGTGTGGTTTCACCATAAGTTGTAATTAA
This sequence comes from Protonibea diacanthus, assembly GCA_028641955.1. Classification (NCBI taxonomy): domain Eukaryota; kingdom Metazoa; phylum Chordata; class Actinopteri; family Sciaenidae; genus Protonibea; species Protonibea diacanthus. The sequence continues at coordinate 26,429,666 of CM053985.1, forward strand.
ACAGCCGGGGTCTGAATCTAAACGCTGATGGTGGCACAGTGTTTCTGAATATCTGTCGACTTTGTGATGTGTTGCTGCTGTTAGTTACAGACGACAGTGAACAGTTTGTCTAACGGCACTTCCTTTGCTTTGTCGGTGTGTTCATTCATCCATCATGATCAGAAACATTTTATTCCTCATGTTCATTAAAAAACTGATTGTCTTTTGTAACCTTGGTGTAAATATTGTATCTTATTGAAAATGTTCTTAGTAAAAGCTTTTCTCTGTATTTTCACTTTCTCAGACATTAATTATTATTTAAGGAACAATCTGTAACATATTTACTGTATTACATCATCATAAAACGATGTTATGTCATCAGAGATTAAGGAAGTACAAATACTTCTTGATAACAAAACTACAGTCTGTTTGTTTCTGCTCATGTCGACGCTCCGGGTTGACAGATATGAAACGTGCTGCAGCAAACGAACTGTGAGCTCCAGTCTGAAGACACGACTCCACAATTATCACTTCACTTTAGGACCAACTTTTAACCACTAGATGTCAGACACAGTTACACATTGTTCCTCTGAAACGATCAATAGATTTTAGTAATGGTCTCAGTCTCAGTCTGTCTAGACAGATAGAAAGAATTAAAATAAAATAAAATATTATTTGAATACAATAAAATACGATAGATAAAATGCTGAGGTAGAAAAAAGAACAGTAGATAAGATGCAGTGACAAGATGATGGTAATGTTATTGTTGATTACAGTATATGATAATAATAGAGATACACACAGAGGTGTGTTTCTTATATCTGTCAGTTAGTCATAGTTCACATATACTGAGCCTTTATGGGACGGGTGGAGACTAAGAAACGTGAGCGGTGCCTCATCAGGTGTCTTCAAACTTCAAACTCAAGTCCAGTCAGCTGTTACATAACAACAAATAAAAGTTTCATTTAAACTTGATGAAGGCATCACAATCTCTTTTATTGGGATTAAATTTTCAACCAATCAGAAATCTGTTACAAATTCTCTCTTTTCGTTGGCTGGAGCCTTTAAAGGTGCCTTTGATTGAAGAGCCCGGACCTCCCGGAGGTGTTCGAGTGAAGGTCGAACTTCAGTCCTCCTGATGATGATGATGATGATGATGTTGATGTCATGATAATAAAGTTATGACGTCAACATGAGGGGGCGCGGTTTGCGCCACTGTACAGCCCGACGTGGGCCGCATGCGCAGTCGAAGTCACCCGCCACCCCTCCCACCCAGCTGGAGATTAGTTTTGTGACATGAACAGAAAAAATGAACTAACTAACTAATGACTTCCGGTTTAACTAGTCTGACTTCAAAATAAAAGTACGTTACACTGCACAGCATAAAGTGAAATACAAGAATCAAGTCACTGTTTATGACTTAATATGTTAATTTGTAAAAGTTATCATAAGTATAAAGATTTATTCTATGATGTCATATTTAATATTGTTTGTTCAATGTTACTGCAAATTTTATATAAAATCAAAAACTCAAAGTAAATAAAGCTGCCATGTAATGAAGGAAGTCCAAGTACTCAATTACTAATACCTTATAAATGTACTTAGTTACTTTAACCAGTGTCTCCCACAGACTGTCTAAAACCTGGACATAGTCTCTGTGACGTCCCCACAGACTGCCTAAAACCTGGACGTAGTCTCTGAGACGTCCCCAGACAGTTTAAATGAACAGCAGCCTTTCCTATATACATATTTGTAACTCTTATTTTGAAGTGTCTCACCGGAAGCTTCAGTCTGGTTTAGATTCCAGTCGAGTTTACAGGCAGAGAAATGTCCACACAGTGAGGACAGACTTTGGACAGCCTGGACAGTTCGTGTTGGACGCTCACATTCAGACAGGCTGTGTGTGAATTCATACATTCACACCGGAAGAGCCGCGGGAGACATTTTGATCCGGTAACTCCCGCCGGTGACCGTGGATCATCAGCTGGGACGGGAATGGCTCGGCCGAGGAAGAAAAGCTGTCCGGGGCGTTTAGCATGAGGCTCTGCGGGGGAAACGGCTGGAAGACTACCGCGAAAAGTACAGTAATAAAACCACGAAGAAGAAAGAGAGGAGCGCTGCACGGTGACATTTAATTTGTCCAGAAGAAGAAGATGAAGATGAAGATGAAGATGATGGGAGGAAGAGTGAAGCTGCTGGAGATCTGCTGCCTACTGCTGCTGCTGAGCGGAAACTCACACTGCAGAGGTGAGGAGGGTACACACTGAGGGTACACACTGAGGGTGAGGAGGGTACACACTGAGGGTGAGGAGGGTACACACTGAGGGTACACACTGAGGGTGAGGAGGGTACACACTGAGGGTGAGGAGGGTACACACTGAGGGTACACACTGAGGGTGAGAGGGTACACACTGAGGGTGAGAAGGGTACACACTGAGGGTACACACTGAGGGTGAGAAGGGTACACACTGAGGGTACACACTGAGGTGAGGAGGGTACACACTGAGGGTGAGAAGGGTACACTGAGGTACACTGAGGGGTGAGGAGTGGCACAGGCCACTGAGGGGTGAGAAGGTACACACTGAGGGTACACACTGGAGGGTGAGAAGGTACACACTGAGGGTACACACTGAGGGTGAGGAGGGTACACACTGAGGTGAGAAGGGTACACACTGCGGTACACACTGAGGTGAGGTACACACTGAGGGTGAGGAGGGTACACACTGAGGGTGAGAGGAGGGTACACATTGATGAGGAGTGGGTATGCTTGTCAGTCAAGGTTCAGGCGTGCATAGAGGAGGTACAAACACTAACACCCCCGTGCTCTGAGCTCACAGTCCGGGCAGCCCAGCTAACAAACTGAGCTAACGTTAGCCAACATTAGCTAACAAGTGTGACTTCTAGTGCCGTAGCCGCATGCATTTCTCCCGACCGAGCCCAAAGTTACATAGTGCGTGAGAACAGACGACGAATGACAGAGACACCGGCTCACCTGATCACAGGTCAGTGTGGATCAACAGGAGGTCACAGACGTCAGATTAACGTTAGTTTAATGTTAGTTTAACGTTTCAGTCTCACTGTGTTGAAACAGACTCACAGAGTGAGTCATCGTTCAGGGAAAGTACTGCTGTGTACGAAAAACTGCTGCTGGTTCCTGTAAATGTGATCAGTCAGATTCATTCAGACCCCTGCTTCCAACACACACACACACACACACACACACACACACACACACACACACACAGTCAGACTCATGGGTTGAACAGGGTTTACTTCCCGTCAGCGCTGAGAGCTGAAGGCAGCCAACGACGCTAAGCTGCTTAATGCTCAACTCACTGAGCGAGACGCCAGAACACACACACACACACACACCCCTGCGAAGACACAAACCAGTGAATCAAATTAAAGCAAATATGAAGTCTGATACAATCCACCGTCTGTCCATCATAAAGTCTGTAAATCACCTCGGTACTGTCATGTTATTCCCTGTTGGTCTCAGAGGCTGAGCTCCAACCCGGTCCGGTCCGGCTGCTGAGCTATTTTAGCAAATGGTTAGGCTAAAGCTATGTTAGCTTAGCTTGTTAGCTGCTGTTAGCTATGTACTACTCTATGTATTCTGTGTACTCTGTGTACTCTGTACTTCCTGCTGTCGATACATTTGTCGTGAGGACTTCTTCAGATTTTCTGTCAGATTTTCACTGGTGTTTCAGAGGAGAAAGTCAGCACAGAGTAAATGAGATCAGATTGGCGAATCTTCACTGATCAGCAGGCTGTCAGATGGACAGAACTTTGACCTTTGACTTTTACAAACAGATCAGCTGAATCGACTCGGCTGGTTCGCATTCCGACACTGTCAGTGATTCTGTTTGTCTGAACCCGGACCGCCTCCATGTTTGGACATCATTCTGTCTGCAGACTTGTTGCTGCTGTGTGAAGGCCTCAGAATGACCTGAGGTGACCTCTTCTGCATGAAGAGCTGACAGAACGCTGAGGAAACATTGAGGAAACGTGAGGAAGAAGTTAGTACAAGGTTCAAGAGAGGGTGTGATTCAGAGGGTGAGACAGAACATGTTGGAATCATGACGGGTTCAGCTAGCAGGTGGTTAGGTTAAAGCTATGGAGGTGTGGAGGTGCACACACAGCCGGCACACCTGTGCTGTGATCGTAACAGACTCACCTGAGTCCACCTGCCTGGTCTGTGCTGCTGCAGGTTGTTAGTCCCACCTCTTTGTCTCAAAGTGGACTCTCCTGGATCAGATTTCATCTTCTCAATTGAAGAAAGGTGTGACAGCCCGTGTCACTGACGCGCCTGTGGTGAAACTACAAAGTTCAGAAGATGGACTACAAAAGCAGCTACGCTTAACCCCTTTAGCAGCAGTTAGTGCTAGCAGTCACTATCCTCACAGGAAGTAGAAACAGAAATCCACAAACTGTTAGCATTCATTAATGTAACATAAATGTATATGAAATATAACAGTACAGTATATTTACTTTGAAAGTACTTTGAGTTGACTGACTGTTTCCTCCTGCAGACTCGCAGCAGACAGAACACCTCTCTTCCTATCAGCTGACCGTCCCTCGACCAATAGGAGGCAGGCTGCGGCGGGACGTAGACGGGAAACCGCCCAATCAGGTACCGGTGTTTGTTTTCCTGCCTCTGCTTTGTGTGACCTCTGACCTTCAGAAAACGCACAGTCAGGACTAAAACAATTGGACCAGTCAGGTCCACTTCTGTATGTGTGACCTCACTCCACGCTGTCAGCAGCATGTAGACAAAAAGATGAAGTAATCCAGTGATGCCCAACATCAGTAAAGAGCCCGCATAGTTTTTAGCTTGTTGTTAGCATGTTTTATCTCATTGTTATTTGTTTTAGTATGTTGTTAGCTCAGTACAGTTGTCATGAACGGGAAATTAGCCACAGAGACCAAAAAACTGTTTTTGTACCAGGCTGTAAACATGTTTATTTCTTGCTGTGAAGTTGACATTTGAACATGGGGACTTATGAGACTGGATCACTTCTGGAGCCAGCCTCAAGTGGACGTTACAGAACTGGGCAGTTTTTGTATTTCAGCTGCACAGAGGAGGCTTTGTTTGCTAACGATGAGCCCAACATGAAGTCATTCTGTCTGACTAATGAAACTGTTAAGGTGGAACTGAGCTCTCTGCTCAGTGAGGACAGTTCATCAGAGGATCATTCTTAAAACACACAAACAGAAGGAATTAATCTGTGTGTGTGTGGGTGTGTGTGGGTGTGTGTGAGTGTGTTTCCTCTGCTGTCATCTTCTTTCCCTGCCCTGCATGCAGGAACATGTTCAACACACACTGTGGTGAGATGAGCGTGCTCAGAGGGAGGAGCGTTCCAAGTGATGGATATTGCAGAGGGGTGTGTGTGTGTGTGTGTGTGTGTGTGTGTGTGTGTGTGTGTGTGTTTGGCCATGTTTTTCTCTCCTTTCTCTGACTGCAGCAACAGTTCCATCTGCAGACTCTCAGACAAACTCATCACATGTCTGCAGCCCACACAGCTTAGCTTAGCTTAGCACAAGACTGGAAACAGGCAGTAGCCTGGCTCTGTCCAGATCTGATTAAAATATTATCATGTCTGTATAACAACAACAGACGCACAACATGTTGGAATGTGTGTCCCAAACGACCCACAGGTAACCCTAATGACACACAGGTGTCCCAAACGACCCACAGGTGTCCCTAATGACACACAGGTGTCCCTAACAACCCACAGGTGTCCCTAATGACACACAGGTGTCCCAAACGACCCACAGGGTGTCCCACAACACAGGTGTCCCTAACAACCCACAGGTGTCCTTAACGACCCACAGGTGTCCCTAACGACCCACAGGTGTCCCTAACAACCCACAGGTGTCCCTAACGTAGCAGGAGGTGTCCTAACGACCCACTGGTGTCCCTAACGCAGCACAGGTGTCTCAATGACCCACAGGTGTCCTTACAGCACAGGTGTCCCTAACGACACACAGGTGTCCCTTTATCATAGCACAGGTGTCCCTAACGACTCACAGGTGTCCCTATCATAGCACAGGTGTCCCCACCCACTCCACAGGTGTCCCTAACGTAGCAGAGGTGTCCCTAACGACCCACAGGTGTCCTTAATGACCCACAGGTGTCCTTAACGACCCACAGGTGTCCTTAACGACCCACAGGTGTCCTTAATGACCCACAGGTGTCCTTAACGACCCACAGGTGTCCTTAATGACCCACAGGTGTCCCTAACGTAGCACAGGTGTCCCTAACGACGCACAGGTGTCCTTAATGACCCACAGGTGTCCTTAACGACACACAGGTGTCCTAATGACCCACAGGTGTCCCTAATGACTCACAGGTGTCCCTATCATAGCACAGGTGTCCCTAACGACTACAGGTGTCTATAACACCAAAATAATCTCCACATCACAGTAAAGATTGTCTGAAGAGCTAATAACAACTAACCTCTGTTTCCAGTCTTTATGCTGCTTTAGCTAAACGCATCCTGTAAGATTTGATGACATAACCAGAAAAGTTCAGCCTGATGTGTCGACCTTTGACCCCCGCTGGGTTAGAGGACAGAGGAGCTGCTGTTGGCAGCTGGGTGATGAAGTCCACTGCTGACTTCCTGTCCTGATTCACCTCAAACACACACACACACACACACACACACACACGCTCACTCAGCCTTATTCAGGTAAAAAAAGGCAGTGTTACAGCTGCAGCTACCAGCAGGTATTACAGCGTGGGTGAACACACACACACACACACACACACACACACACACACACACACTCTGTGAATGTCTGCCAGGTGAGTCAGGCTCAGGTGACCTTTGGAGCTTAGTATTTTCAGTTTTTGACTTTTGGCTTTAGCCTCTCTGACGCTCCTGTTCACACCTGTATGATGTCACACCTGTGTGATGTCACACCTGTCACACTTCTCTCTTACGGCTCCTGTCAATCATCGGATCTGGGGGCGGGATCATGCCCGACCTCTCGGCTCCATCATGATGTCATCGATGAGACTAACGAGTCCTCTGTTGTCTGTCAGGTGTCTTACGTCATCAGTGTGGACGAAACGATCAGCACGCTCACCCGAGAGAAACGGTGCGTCTAACCTGAGTTACTGCAACACAATCGGCACGAGGTTAGCAACCAATCATAGCTAGTATGAAAAACTACTGACCACCACTACTAACTGAGCTAATCGCACTAGTTTGCCAAAGCAGTCAGCAGCTTCATGGACATAATGGCAGAGGAGCAGAGAGTGAAGGAGTGACGCTGACGAGGAAGCTAAGAAGAAAAGGAGAGAGGAGCTTGAAAGGTCGCTTTATCAAGAGTAAATCTGGACTGACTTTAGTGGTTGGGTGAGGATGGTGAAATAAAAGGTTGGAAAGACAGACGAGCTGGCTGACTGCCGTTGGACTAGTCAGTGAACATACTGCCGCTGTGTCTGCTGCTGGTGACCTGCTTGATGTTTGGCTGTTAGCAAAGTTGTCGACTCTCTAGGCTTTTATTAGAAGTAATGTAATCAGAGTAAATACTCGAGCACAGCTGAACGAGTTACATAGTGGCTCTAGATAAAGCATGGCTAAAGTCTGGGGTAACTTTTCACCAGAGTCCACTTACTACATTTTCATGAAGCTTTACTCACTGATTTTTATAATCGATATATAAAATAACATAAGATACGGTTGTTTGATCAAAGTGTTATCAGGTCTGATGATGTCACTGACAGCTGATGGACGGACAAAGTTTGTCCATCATCACTGAATTTACATCAACAGGACATCGCCCTCCGTATCTGATCATGGAATAGACTGATAAAGTTCACTTTGAATCAGGAAGCTGTTTGATAACCAAGAACAAAACAAAGATAATGAACCACCTCGTCAACCAGGTCACAGCAGACACAGCAGCAGCTAATATTACTGATCAGTCCAACAGCAGTCAGCCCAGCTCAAGGCCTGTCTTCAGCCGCCTTTATTTCACTCGCCTCACCAACCACTCAAAAGTCAGTCCTGATTACATTTGTCCGCGGCTTCTTGCTCGGGCCACTTTCCTTTTCTTCTTAGCTTCTCCGCAAAGGCCCTCTTCACTGCTCCTCTGACATTATGTCCATAGAAGCTGCTGACTGCTGACCTGTAAACTTCTTTCTTCTTCTCTTCTTCTTCTTCTCCTGCCTCCCCTCTCCCCTCTCTTGGTGGTACAAACACTCCCGCTGCCTGAGCTAACAGTCTGACAGGTTAACAAACTGAGTTAACAGCAGCTGCAGGTTTGAATCCCGCAGACGCTCACATGGACACGTGTTGTTGCTAAGCCAGGTTGCTGCTTCCTGCAGACTTCACCGTACTCTCTCACAGTCAGAATGGGATCACTGATCACAACCAGACCACCTGCAGGCAACACACTCACACACAGGAAAACACATACACTTTAGTTTGGTGGACATTAGCCAATCAGCAGCGACATGTACGTAGAAGACGTTTTCATCCCTCCTTTCTGAGCAGACAGGAAGTGACAGCACCCTGTGCTGTGTCCAATCACAGCTTCAGATAATGAACAGCAACAGGAAGTTCCAATCAGGAGTGAAACACAACAACACAGTCAGTGACATCAAAGAAACCATATAGAAGAAAAGAAAAGACTCAGTTCACTGAGACATCAGAGACACACTGCATGATGACCTCCTGTTCTCTCTCTCTCTTCTGTCCTCTCTGTCCTCTCTCTGTCCTCTCTCTGTCCTCTCTGCCTCTCTGTCCTCTCTCTGTCTCTCTCTCTGCCCTCTGTCCTCTTGTCTCTGTCCTCTCTGTCCTCTCTCTGCCTCTGTCCTCTCTGTCTCTGTCTCTCTGTCTCTGTCTCTGCCCTCTGGTCCTCTCTGTCTCTCTGTCCTCTCTGTCCTCTCTAAATAAAGTGTCTGTTTTAACATCAACATACAGCTGAGTCAGCTGACAGGTTGTCACATGGTTCAAATGATGGTGCACCCTCTTCCTGTTTCAGCTCTCTTTGGTTGTTTGAACGAGCTGAGTTTCTCAGATCTTCACTGAGTCCTCGTCCTGTCACCTCCACTTCATACATACATAGTTATTGTTGTACTACATATTCATAAATATTCTAGTTATTCATAAATATTCAGATAAAGGTCGACTCTAACACACTGAAGGTTTGTCACACCTCTGCTGGACGGAGTCTAAACTTCAGTGCTCAGTTTGGTCTGTTTGACTGTTTCCTTTGGTCGTTTTGAAACAGTGATTTAACTAATTAGTGACCACAGAATATAAACAACAGCAGGGATAACTTACTGGACAAGTAAAATACTTACACCTCCAGTCATAAGGTCGAATATATCTGTATAATATATTCTGACACGTATAAGAAGAAAGCAAATTGACTAGGTCTTCAAACTCTCACACATACAGAAGTGTGTAATTTTCCTGTCAGCTAATTACCACAAAGTCTCTGTAGACTGCTCAATAGTCCTCAAATCACACACACAATTTAACCAGAGACTGAATATACACACACACATATACATACATATATTCATATTCCAGTGAAGCTGATGTCTCTTCTTTCTTTCCTCCAAATAAAATCCAGTTCATTCAAACTGTTCAGAGTTTCTTCTTCCATGGATGTGAGCACAGAGCACAGCGCCTCTGCTGGCATCACTGTAACACCACACCTCTCTGTGTTAGAACCACTGTCACTATCAGGGCTATGCTCAGGACATGGAGGGCTCCTTCTGTCACAGGAGCACTGCAACGGCCTCAGGTGACACACACACACACATACACAGACATGCACACACACACACACACACACACACACATGGCACAGATATGCATACACACACATTATATACACACACATGCACACACAGAGCCTGTTGCCTGATGTTACCTGCCCTGAACTCTTCATCTGCAGTGATGATCTGAGAAGCCTCTGACTCTTATTTTGAAACAGCAGTTCCAAGGTTAGTTCAGAACCAATTAAGTCCTTCAAATAATGTTTTACCAACATAAATATACATTTACAATGTGGACAGTTCAGCTCGTTGGTTGAACGCTCGTAGTCGATCGGACGGTTGAAGACGCTCGTCTTCATCCAAGAGGCAAACGTGATTACTTCCTGAGGCTCAAGTATGACACGAGGTCGCTATGACCACACAAGGGTCAAGTATGACACACGAGGGTCATAAGGACACACAAGGGTCAAGTATGACACGCAGGGTCGTTAAGGACACAATGAGTATCGCATGACACACTTCACAAATGTCATCTAAATAAAGACAACAGTACACACTGTATACACACAGTACACACTTCGGTGGGAGTACACACAGCAGCACACTGTATACACACAGTACACACTCCTCTCTCTCTCTCAAGGACACAGTTAGTGTCCTATTAATATTCTTCTCACAGATGGTGTGTGTGTGTGTGTAATGTCCAATTCTGCTGTTTCAGTTTGTGTGATATCTCAGTAATTACTGTGGGTGAAACACACACACACACACACACACACAATACTCCAAAACCTGGACGTGAGTTCCTGAGACTGAATCTTTGGTCTCTTTGTTCAGAGGTGTGTTGGGATCTCACTGATGACAGCATGCATAGAGTCATGTTAGACTCGCCTCGAAAGCAGCACCTGTGTACCGCCTGCAGGATGTGACATCACAGCCCAGGGGTGTGGCACGCCGCATGATGAGGAGCACCGACCACAACAACGCCCACGGTGCATGCTCAGCAGACCAGAGGAAATCCACCACAGACAACACAGCAGTGGGTGGGTGCAACACACACACACACACACACACACACACACACACACACACACACACACACACACACTGTGTTTGTTAAAATATGTTCTTGTTTTGTTCAGATGAAGGAGCTGTCTCTCCATCAGACTCACTATGTGGAGCTGCTGCTGGTCGTGTCGACTACGACAGGCAACAGATCGCTTAGTGTAACCGCCTGAACTGCCTCAAATACAAGAAATAAAGTTATTTAATGCTCCTTCCTTCCTTCCTTCCTCCCTTCCTCCCTTCCTCCCTTCCTTCTTTCCTTCCTTCCTTCCTTCCTTCCTTCTGTAGTACATATTTACATGAACAGGAATGAGACAGCAGTGAGGGAGGAGATGTTCATCTGGCCAACTCTCATAGACAGCGTGAGTAAACACAGCGGAACACATCGACGCTTAAACGACGCAGTCGCCAAAGATCTGGCCACGTGTGCGCAGGTAAGGTGTGTGTGTGCAGATCTACGCGCAGCTGAACATTCGGTGGTGCTGGTTGGTCTGGAGATCTGAATCAGCAGAATCCTGATCAGCACTGAAGGAGGAGCTGGAGAAGTGCTGAGTCGCCACCCAGTGGAGGGAAGGAAACTCCATTTACCCCGCCGCCGGCAATTTGTACTCCCTGGGAAGAACTCATCCTGTCAGTACACACACACACACACACACATACACACACACACACACACGCATAATGATGACTCTCAGTGATGACGTGGATGATGCTGCGTTGCAGGAATAAGAGTTTTGGGGAACAGCTGATGGCCTTCGTCTCTGGCAGTCTGCTCCAGGAGCCACGGGGCGGATCAACGCCGTATGCTCTTCTCTATTGGCTGACTCGCCTGTCTGTCTCTTCACTAACTAATGCTAAATCAGCAGTCCTCTGGATCTCTACATTTCATGATGCAGCTGGAGCGCTCTTGTTTGAATAAACTTTATTGACACCTGTCCGTCTCTTCAGTTCACCAACGCTAACGCAGCCGCCGCTTCCATCGGGCTCACGAGCCCGTCACAACCCGCATGAACCACGACGACGGACGCTCCTGCACGTGCCCCGCCCCCGCCTGCATCATGAACTCTGGAGCCACGTGAGACACACACACAGACACACACACACACACACACACACACACAGGTGTGATGGTCACCTGCCGTATATCTGTGACATCACTTCGTCTCCTCGTCCCTCCTGCAGAGGATCCAGGAACTTGTGCAGCTGTAGTGCTGGGACGACTTTGAGAAGCTGATCTGTTGACGGCGGCTCGTGTTCCTGAACGCCCCTCGGCCCGACGAGGCCTACAGCCCTGTGGAACCGCTGGTGGACGGGCGAGGAGTGTGACTGCGGCTCACAGGCGTCTGTGCTTCATCTGCTGCCCAGCAAACTACAGCCCTAAGGATGCTTTGGTGGATGTAAACAGGAAGTAACGTGTGTGTGTGTGTGTGTATTCCAGGAGTGTGAGGAGGACCCCTGCTGTGAGTTTCAGACCTGTAAGCTGAAGGCTGGAGTCAGTACACGGAGAGTGCTGCTCCAGGTGTCAGGTACGACGCGGACTTTGACCTCCGGTGACTCAGCACATGTTAACATGTGTCGCTGCCAAGATGCTAGCAGCTGTTACCTTAACGTATTAGCTTGTATAGCCCGCCAGGTGTGTGTGTGTGTGTGTGTGTTTGCATGTGTGCGCCTGTGTGTGTGTTTCAGTTCAGTCCAGGTGGAACAGTGTGTGTCGCCAGTACAGACGAGTGTGATCTAAATGAGTACTGCAACGCTCCTCATCCCTCTGTCAGAGCCGAGACGCCTTTTGTCCAGGCAAGTGAGACACTTACCTGTCTCTCTGTCTCTCACTCCCGCCTGCCTCACCTGTCTGTCTGACTCTTCTTCTGTGGTGTCTTTCAGAACGGCTCAGCCCCTGCAGGAAACAGTCAGGCCTTCTGGGTTACAACGGGAAGTGTCACACTCTACGACGGACAGTGCCAGGCCATCTTTGGACCCAGTACGTCCTTCACTGTGTCCTTTAAAGAACCTTAAAGAACCTTAAAGAACTGTACAGAGACAGAGATGTGA
>CM053985.1:26445000-26465697 GCA_028641955.1 Protonibea diacanthus
CACACACACACTGTAACAGTGCAAACATCTCAGTGCTGCGCTCTGATGTCACTTCCTGTCTTCAGGGCTGACGGAGCGGCTTCAGCCAATCCCAGCAGAGGACCGCCTCCCAGGGCGCAGCCTCCATCTGTCGCTCGGGGCAACGCCAACAACATCGTCAGGGACGGGGTGAGTTTATTGCCTCCTCTTCCTCTTCCTGTTGTCCGCTCGCCATCATCTGTTTGATGACATCATAACCTTCACATGATGACATGTTACTGACAGACTAATTAATATTCATGAGGTCATCCTCTGCTCTCTCTCCATGTGAAGCACCACGCTCAGCTGCTGCCGCCACAGGAGGTAAACCACTGCTAACACGCTAACACGCTAACACTGCTAAGGAAGTACAGTAATTAGACCTATAGCAGCTAGCATCAGCATTTACCTTTCAGTGAACACAGCCCGACCGAACAGAACCTCTGAACCAGCAGTGTCCAGTCTAACAGTGAACACAGTAACAGAACCTCTGAACCAGCAGTGTCCAGTCTAACAGTGAACACAGTAACAGAACCTCTGAACCAGCAGTGTCCAGTCTAACAGTGAACATCTTCAAACATTAACCAGACTTACTCACATGCCAACAAAAATATCACACAGAATGCTGAAAGAAGTCACTATCTGTTCAACACGGTCACTTACCAAATTAAAGACAGGATCCACGTTACAGAACATGATCAGCGTTTCATCAGATTAATGTCAACGATGGAGGAAACAAAAGACGCTCAGACAAACATATTACAACATGTGCGTGCACGGATGTTTGGCTTGTGTGTGCAGGTCTCATCACGCGTGCACGATTTATGTCTGCGTTCTAATCCCATACTGATCTATGTTTCATCATAAAGTCTGTAAATCACCTCGGTACTGTCACGTTATTCCCTGTTGGTCTCAGAGACTGTGCTCTAACCCAGTCCGGTCCGGCTGCAGAGCCCGGTTCTGTTAGCATGCTAACAGCAGATTCAGCTAATTAGCGGTTAGCTACTTTAGCAAGTGGTTATGCTAAAGCTCTGTGTCCATCATAAAGTGTGTTTATGTTTTAAATGAACTCGACATGTAAAATAACTGACGTGTTGTTTAACTGTATTTCCTGTTTGTGATCAGGTGGTGGAGACCAGCAGGACAGCTCCATCCTACGCTCTGAGGCCTCCACCTCCTCCGCTGTAAGACCTCTGCTGTACATTTGACTAACAAGCTAACTGAAGCTAAGTGAAGCTAAGCTAAACCAGTGATTTTCTTAACGTGTCTTGTTTTTGTTATTTCTCTCATAGAAAGCCGAAACCTTCTGCTGCGTCGCAGCCTCTGGTGCCTCAAAGACCTGCCCCCGCTCCACCTGTTTAACCAATCAGAGGGCACCGCCCACCACACCTGGATGACAGCCCCTCCTCCTCCTCTTCAAAACTCAGTCCCCACCCGCTTAGCGCTGGTTACCAAGCAACAGGCAGGAAACGATTCTGGAGCCAAGATGGCGGACAGCTGGCCCTCACGGCTGGACAACAAACCAGACCGCTCCATCAAACTGGGCCCGGTCAGACTGGACCGGGTACCAGAACAAATAAGAACACATGGGACTGAACTCTACTACTGTCGTCTGCAGTCTTTCTTTCTGAAGTGCAGCCTCCATCAGGTGACACCAGACCAGCCAATCATAACTCCAGAAAGCTGTGACATCAGCAAGCCAAACACAAGATAAACGTTTCATTAAGTGTATCCATTAGCATTTTATATTCCTGCTGTAAAAAGCTGTTTCGACCTCTATTAGCATAGCTTAGCATCCTGGCTAGCTAATTAACATTTGCTAGCTAACAGGGCTTAGGGTTACAAGTTCATTGCTAACGCTAATTAGCTGCACTGTTCCCCAAATTTCAAACTAAAGCTAGCACCAGAAAATGTCCACTATGTTGTTAGCTAGCCAGTTTGTTAGCCACTATGTCTTTTAATATCTAAGCTAAGCAAGCTAATCACCTGCTAACAGCTGACCTCATCAGTGTACTGTAAAAAATCAAAGCTTATAATTCACTCCTCAGTTTTGGTTAGTATACGCTAACGTAAGTTAGCGTTAGAGCTAGTTATAAGCTAATGCTACTAAACTGTGTAGCTTCCCAGCCAATCAAACGTCCCCAAAACTCTGCTAATGAATAATGTAATCAGCAAGCTGGCTCATTAACTCACTAGCTTTGCTTGCAGCTGCTAAGTTAATTAGCGACAATATAGTACAGTTGATAGCACCGCACCTCTTAATTACAATTAGCGGCTACCTAGCTAGCTAGCTAGGTAGGTAACTATGATGATGTAACCACTAAGACAGTCCCACAATGCAATGCTCTGCAGCCTCGGTGTGATGCTAACAACGGCATGTTGAGAGGTTCTTCGCTGTGATTGGCTGGTTTGAAGATGCAGAGGTCACTGGAGGCGGGGCTTGCACTTCCTGTTTCTTTCTGTCTCTGAGCGAGCGCACTGATTGGCCGTCTGATTGCACTTCCTTCTGATCAGCACTGTCAGAGAAATGTAACGCACCCCTGCTGCCGTGTGTGGGTGCGCTTGGTTTGCACCGCCTGGGTCACCTGGCGAGCTCGCTCTCTCCAGAATTGTAAAATCACAGTATGCAACAACAACGTGAGTGCAGAACCACTCTGAGGTCCTCTGGACCTGGACCTGGATCTGGACCTGGATCCAGATGGATGTGAGATGCTAAACGGGACATAATCAGAACGTTTAAAAAACATTCAGGACGTTTGAGGTTCTCTGTTATGAGTGGATGTCTCCTCCACCCTCCAGGCTCACAGGTTCATTCAAAGCAGGGATTTTTGCACCACCTGTAAGCCAAATGTTTCTCTGTCTGCTGTTAGCCGACTGTTAGCCGCGTTAGCCTGGATGCAGTGTGTGAGGAGAACGTGGTGTGAGTGTGTTGATCTGCTCTAGCCTCTTTAATCTGCTCAGTTTGTCTCACGGGGCTGAACTTTAATGTTTTCAATCATTTTCATGCCAAAAGAAGTCAAAGAGTCAAAGAGGGCATCTGCACGACGACCTGTTGGAGTTATTTCGAGCAGCGAGCAGCTGGAGCTCAAACGGCATCGAGTTACAGTCAACTGTTCCCACCGCCGCCGCCCGCTCACGTTAAAGGTTCAAATCTCATGTTCAGACTCAAACCAACAGACAACCAAAGCACCAAATATGGATTCATCCGCCGCTGAAAATAGTCCAAACAAATGACATAACGTCTGTGGTACTGAGCTAACATTAGCTAACAGACTGAGCTAACAGTAGCTACAGCTGGGAACATGTTGGTTTGGGTCTGCTCATGAGATTCATCAGACGATCGAACCCGCTCTGGAGATTTCTGTTACGTCGAGCCCTAAGTTCTGTCTTTCAGGCAGAGAGGTAAAACTCACTGAGTGCAGTCATATTTATGCTAAACCTGTGTATGCTCTGTGTGTGTGTGTGTGTGAGCGGTACCACAGCAGGTAACGTGCGACAAGGCTGTATGATTGGTCGACAGGTGAAACACTGATATCGCCATAGTAACGCAGAGAATCGCAACACCGTTTTTTTTTCTATTCAAATAAATAATAAATGATTTTATAGGATTTTATTTCTTTTCTTTTTTTGCAAATGTAAACGAGTTTCCTGTGGTTTTAATTTCATTATTAAATATTGCTGTGTCACATGGAAACCGCCTGAGTCTGATTTAATATAAGGACGGGAGGTGTGCTTGACTGTGATTGGAGCACAGGTTGAAAAGGGGTGGGGCTTATGAGGGATCAATGAGCAGAAAATGAACTGTTTGTTTGATCGGTTTTCCAAAGAAAGGATTAAAACAAAGATTATTATCATCATTATTATTAAATTATAAAGCTGTGTGATGATCCTTCTTTAACAGTTCAGTATTTAAATAAACATTTAATATATAAAAAATTAAGTTACATTTCTATAAAATAATTTACACTTGTGTTGGATTATATTTTATGGGAAATATATCGTCATAAATTTAAAGATTTATTATTTATTTGATTTAATTTCAGTCAATAATCGATTAATCGTTAGAGTTTTAAAAATGGCTTCCATACGGCGCGCCCTTGCGTCATGACGTCACTCAGGCCTCGCTTGCACGCTCCGCGCCCCGCGAGCTGTCATCACTTTACCGGGAGAGGCGAAGGGCATCCGGGATACCGGCCGAGAGGGGAGCCGCTGAAAACTCGTTTCTGGAGGTGAGTAACGGGGATGTGAAGACTTTTAACGACGCGGGAGGGTGAACCGGTAGAGGCTGCGTGATCCGGTGCGGACTCACAGACACACACATCCGGGTCTCTGCTCGGGGAACTACAGAACAAAACCTGTTAGCATGTTAGCCGCGTGCTAACACACACACACACATACACACCGTTCAGGGGATACTGCCGTTACCGTGAGGGTTAGGTCACCTGTCAGGACACGCGCTCAAACTGTCGGTGTCCTTGGAGATTGTAGCTCATTAACGGAAACACGGAGCTCCCGTTAACCGCGAAGCTAGCTTCAGTTAGCACGTTTAGCCGCTAGCCAAACGTGCTAATGGCAATTAATAGAGAAGCTAACCGGCTAATTACATAACGTAACGCGTTAGCTTTGAAGCTAACCATGTAGCTAGCTCCCGCTCTTTGTGTTTTACCGTTTAAAATCGTTAACGGGAGTTTTTTTGTTTTTTTTTACGGTGTTTTGGTGAAGCAGGCTGAACATTTCGGGAACTCATGACTCGTGAAAGGACAAACTGATTGACAGGCGCTGTGGCCAATCGGAGAGCTCCGGAGTCCTATTTCCGGAAGGGATTTCGACACAGACAGCCAATCAAGAGGCCCGGTAGGCAGGTGGTGGGCGTGTCCAAGGCCGTGGGTTGAGGGTTAAGGGGAAGGAGACGCAGGGAGTGGAGACCCAACAAGGTCACAACACAGGCGGAGCAGCTCCAGGCGCAGGAGCTCCTGCTGGCTGGAGGAGCTCCGTCAGCTCCACCGCGCTGCTGTTAACCACAGCTGGACTGTCTGTCTGCGTGTTTAAATAAAGTTTTGTCTGAATGTCGACAGCTGACATGGAGGTGCAGCTTCACACACACACACACACACACACACACACACACACACACACCTGTTCTCTCCGTGTGACCTCAGGTGTGTTTGGCTGACTCGGCATATCGCAGTCAGACAGAAATCAGCCAATCACAGCTTTGATGTGAGCGTGTTTGGTGTGTGTGCGTCCTCTTCCTGTGCTAACAGTGTGTCTCTCTCTCAGTGGACAGACAGACCGGTGGACGTGGACGTCTGATTCATCCCTCTCTGTTCCGGGTCGGACTTCAGTGGACTGACAGTTCTTCCTTCGACCCCCGTCGTCGCTCTGAGGTTGAGGACGTCCGGCCCGTCGGACTGACCGTCGCCGCCGTGTGTGTGTGTGCGTGACACTTTAAGGACTGCTGATGCATCGTTTAAGGACTTGTGCGGCGCGGTTGCGTCCGCTCACCGCCTCGCAGGCGGCTCAGACTGTCGGCCAGCAGCAGCGGCCAATCACAGTCACCTCCACGGGTGGCGTAAGGACGTTTCAGCCAATCAGGTGCTACACCGCGCCTGTGGCCTCGGAGCCGTTCCTGAACGGGACGAGCTCCAACTACGTGGAGGAGATGTACTACGCCTGGCTGGAGAACCCCAAGAGTGTTCATAAGGTAAGGACGAGTGGAGCCCCCTGCAGGCCTGGAGGAGTGACAGCGAGGTGTTCGGGTAGCTCACGGCACCGTGAAGGCGTCGTTCACAGATAGAGCATGTTTCATTCATCGCCATCACCTGTACTGTACAGAACCTCAACAGGATACCCGTGCGGAGGTAACCATGACCTCTTTTGGCACATGAAGGACACCGTAGCTTCTCCTTGGGTTGAATCTGTAACCTGACCACTAGGTGGCACTGAATCTGTCACACCGTGCCTTTAAACGCTCGTGAAGACGAGTCGGGCACACACGTGAGCACATCGTACTGCTGGGTCAGCGTGAGGCTGGTCATGTGACACCCCGTGTCCATCAGGAGGGTTAATAAATGTTCTTAAACATGTAAATGATAAAAATAAACTTCCTGTCATCAGAGAAACAAAGTTCAAATGTTTAAAGGACAAACTGTTTCATGAAGGTGACACGCTGCAGCTGCTCATGATGTAGCGCCCCCTAAAGGACTGAATGCAGCTGCTGTTGTTTCTCACACACACACACACACACACACACACACACACACACACACACACTTAAACTGAGTCGTAAAGGACGAGCAGGCTAATATTAGCTCAGCTCAGTCACATGACAGACACTGTTTGACTGTCCACACTGAAGCCGGGGGACGATCTGCAGGACGTCATGGATCAGAGTCTGAAGTTTACAGTGTCCTCAAGAGACGGGACGAGTCCCCTCATTGTCCACACATTTACCCATGATGCACCTTGACTAAATGCTGAGTTTTTGTTTATAAAAGTGGGTCCCCACACACTGCCTAAAACCTGGACGTAGTCTCTGTGACGTCCCCACACACTGCCTAAAACCTGGACGTAGTCTCTGTGACGTCCCCACAGACTGTCTAAAACCTGGACGTAGCTTCACTCCGTGAAGTCTTGCAGACTGTCCTGCAGACTGTAGCTTTCTCACAGAGAGCAGTCTCAGACTGTGGTCTTGATGTTTCTGAGTGTTCCTGATGACTCATGAGTCCAGAATGAGTTGGAGAACCACAGAATGGAAACAGAGCGGTAAACAGGGAGGACATGAATGCAGCGTGCCGCCTCAGACAGACAGTGAGTCGTCTCTCTGTCCTGAAACTGAACAGAACGAGTTCATACGACGTTGTTGGATCACGTCTGAAGGCCAAAGTGTGAAACTAAAGAGTTTACCACAGATGTTGTCTTCACTGTGTTCAGGTGTTCTTCATGGTGTTTTAGAGTTTGTCATTTCCTGATAAACCAGAAAAACTTGTTGATGATGTCATCCTGTACTCAGGGTACGGGGGCGTGTCCTAATTTTACATCCAGTCAAACACTTTCTCTCTTCTGACGCCGCCGGAGCGGAGTGCTTCCTGTTTGATCCAGTCTGTGAGTGACTGTGAGGGCTGCTGCAGTCATCTGTGTCCGGGCCTCACTGATTACTGAACAGAACCAGAACCACAGAACTTTATTCAGACTGGATCAGATTTTATTCACAATATATTTGCTGCTTTTCCCTCTGATGTCCTCCAGCTGCTCAGCTAACGACCCGCAGGTGTCCTTAACGACCTGCAGGTGTCTTTAACGACCCGCAGGTGGCATCTGTGCTTTGCACACTTTATGATGGACAGTTAGCTTTAACCACTTGCTAAAGTAGCTAACTGCTAATTAGCTGCTGCTAACTGAATCTGCTGTCAGATGCTAACAGAACTGGGCTCAGCAGCCGGACCGGGTTGGAGCACAGCCTCTGAGACCAACAGGGAATAACGTTACAGTACCGAGGTGATTTACAGACTTTATGATGGAAACATTGATCAGTAGTGAAGCGCTAACTGTGGTTAGCTCGGTCAGCCGTGTAGCTACCTGAACTGACTCAGCCCGGCAAGAAAACCACCTCGATAGGCTGCTGTGTTCACTGTTAGACTGGACACTGCTGGTTCAGAGGTTCTGTTACTGTGTTCACTGTTAGACTGGACACTGCTGGTTCAGAGGTTCTGTTGCTGTGTTCACTGTTAGACTGGACACTGCTGGTTCAGAGGTTCTGTTACTGTGTTCACTGTCATGTTCACTGGAAGGTAGACGCTTTATTAAAAATCTCTCTTTGTCTCTCCTCCTCTCCCCTCCTCCCCTCCTCCTCCAGTCGTGGGATGTATTTTTCAGGAACGCTAACGCCGGTGCTCCTCCCGGTGCTGCCTATCAGTCTCCTCTGGGTCTGACGGCAGCGTCGAGCCTCGCCGCTCCTCAGCTGTCCTCTGTGGTCGGAGCTCAGCCCAACGTGGAGAAGCTGGTGGAGGATCACCTGGCCGTCCAGTCCCTCATCAGGGCTTATCAGGTACACTCATAAGTTAGTTCTTAATCAGCTCCATGAGCTGTGAGTCACTGCTGCTGCAGCGCCACCTGTTGGTGAGCGGCCAATAGTAAACCTGCATGTACCTGTAGCTTCATCTCAGGTGTGTCCAGACTGTTTCACCTGTTCAGACCTCAGCTAGACGTTCCAGTTTTTAAAGGTGGCATGCTGAAGGTTGATTGCAGCATTTTAAACAGAATAAAGTTATTCACATGACTGTTCTTCATACGTGTGTGTGTGTGTGTGTGTGTGTGTGTGTGTGTATGTACATACATGTATATTATGTGTTGTGATAATTAACGTGTCTTTGTTCCACAGAGCTTTGATGTAACCTGGAGCTCAGCAGAGTAAACACACTTTGTCACTGATGAAACATTTTAAGTTCTTGTTTGTTCTTAATTATATTTTGCTGTTTATATATTTATAAATATGTTAAGGTGTGATCTCTACACTGTATCATTATATTATTATTTGATGCTGTAACTGTTATAATGTGTCTAAGCTGATTTAAGATGACGTAGCTCGACTGCACCATCCTCACATTCACATCAAGTGTTGACTCCTGTACTGGTGGAGTTGGTGGAGGTCTTCACAGGTCCAAAACAACACAAACGAACCGCACACATTCAACTCTGTTAATTAGTTTGTAGAGAAAATACCAGACAGGTGAAGTGTCAGATGTTCTTCTTCTTCTTCAGTTTAAGCACATGTAGGTCGGTAGTTACAGGTAGAGTACTCGAGTAATTAGAGTACAAAAACTCCTCGAATATTTTTTTTGCCTCGAGTGTAAGTTTAATTAATAATTTTGATTAAGTAGTCACACACGCGACGCCCTACCTGCACAGGTGATTTCTATTGAAGACATTTGAGCGCATGTACGACGTACAGTGAAGGTGATATTATGGTGTAAATATATCTGATGTGTGCTATTAAAGTTTAAGCTGCTCATGAAGATGTATTCATACAGTAGATAAGCTACAGCTGACATGTCATTGAGCATTTATGAGGCTAGCTTAGCTTAGCTTAGCTTAGCTTAGCTTAGCTTAGCTTAGCCTCCAATTTCCAGTTAATTCCCATAAATTTTCATAATTCCCACAGAAAGTTTCTGATTTGGAAATTTCCCTGCTGAACTTCCCACGGACAATTTTCCCGCTGCTTTGCAACCTGATACAGGAAGTGTTCAGAGCGTAACGTAGAAACAAACAGACTGAGTCAGAACTGAGTGAATTAGAAATAAAGGCCTGCCTCTGATAAAACGCTCTGAACAACCACAGAAGAAGAATTTGAAGAACCGTTGGAGGAACTTCCAGCCCCGTGGGTAATATTCCTAAAGTCCGGGAACGTTGAGCGTTTTTATTTTTATTTCAGTCACCAAGAATACGACGGCTGGACCGACGACAACAGAAAGTTGTCGTGTAGTGTAAAAACAGGGTGACAACCGTCCAGGTATGACTGCAGATGAATAAACTCCATTAACAGTCTCTGGACTGCAGGGGACCCGGTCCTCATGGGGCCGCCTCTCCTCCCACCTGTGAAGACCTCCAATAATCAGACGTACCTGTCAGTGCTGTTAGTGTTGTGATAACCAGGTGTGTGTGTGTGTGTGTGTGTGTGTGTGTGTGTGTGTGTGTTTAGGTGATGGGGCATCACAATGCCCAGTTGGATCCTCTGGGAATCAGCTGTGTGAATTTTGATGATGCTCCGGTCAATACCGGCTTCCAGGATGTCGGTGAGAACGCCAGAGCTAAAAAAACAAACTGCTTCCAGCCTGTGGTGTTAATGTTGCTCTTCCCTCCCACCCTCCTCCTCTCCTCTCTCCTCTCTCCTCTCTCCTCTCTCCTCTCTCCTTCTCTCCTCTCTCCTCTCTCCTTCCTTGTTTTCGTGTCCTGTTTGGATGTTGATCTTGACCCTTCTGTATCTTTCCTGTCTTTTCCATCCTGCTTCTCATCCTCTTGCTTTTCGTTGCATCTTGTTTCCTCCTCTTCACCCTCTCCTGTGTCTTGTTCCTCCTCCTCCTCACTCCTCCACCTACATCCCCTCCTCCACCTACATCCCCTCCTCCTCCTCCTCCTCCTCCTCCTCCTCTCTCGGGTGGGCTCTGTGCTGTTGTCACTCCTTGTAGATCCGAGGGCACCATGTGGCCCAGTTGGACCCTCTCGGCATCATGGACGCCGATCTGGACTCGTGTGTCCCCACTGACATTATCACCTCCTCCGACAAGCTGGGTGAGGAGCTAACCGCTTTAAAAAACAACTGAACGTCTTTTTACTCCCTTTTCTCGTCCCGGGCTGCTTCGCAGTCCGGCTGTTACTAAAAAGAAGTAGCACTTGTTGGGGAAGATTCCTGTCCTGGGAATGTTTCTGTAACCTTGTGTTGACCGGAAACTTCTTCTCCTCTTGAACCTTCTCATGCACAATAAACTGAAACGTCATGATCGTTCTTGTGTACGATGAATGTTCCAGACATTCTCAACAAATCACTCAAAAGTTCCTGAACGTTCGCGTACATGACGAATGTTTCTGAAATCTTTAATAATTAAATTTGTACAGCTAAAGTCTCTCTGGAACATTCTTGTATACAGCAAATGACTCAGAACAGCTAAATCTTTCTTGAATACGCTGAATGTTTCTGAAACTTTCTCTTTATTGTCCCTTTAAAGGACTTTAAGCCTGGTCATGTTGTTTTACAGGTTAAAGGCTTTAATTGGAAGAGGCCCTCAGGTGTTACAGATTTAATTACACCTGCCTGTGAACAACATGACATGACGCTGGAACAAAAAGATGAACTAAGAAAATATGATGAAACGTTTGAGACATTAGTCGAGGAGAAATAAGAAAATTGTTTATTTTGTAAATTGATGGTTTATTTTCATTAATTCCCATGGAAAGTTTCCAATCCTACAAAGAGCGAGTTTAGTCTCTGAGACGCAAAAACACGAGCTGGAAAAGTACCAAGGTTACACGTTCAGTGGCTGTTTTTGGAGCTTTCAGTCATGTCACATGATCTTCATCAGCAGACATTTATTCACCTCATTCCTTCCTGTCCGTCAAACGTTGATTTGAAAACTGCTCCACAGGTTTAGTTTAGTAAGTGTTCTGGAGCTTTCAGGAGTAAACTGGAGGTGAGGTTCTGTTTCAAGCATCAGGAGTGAGCCGACAGGAAGGACCCAGAAAAAAGGGAACTTGATCTCGTGACACTCGGCTCACCCTGCGGAGGAAGGTCATGTGATGTGATAGAAATAGACGTGGAGTTGAGATTGTTTGGTTAACTGAGATGATTTCAGGTCGGTTTGCCGTCCGTTGGCCTGACAAACACGATGCTGTGAGTGTTTGGATTGGTCGGTGTTGAGCTGTTAGCTTCATGCTAACCCTGTTGTCATGTTGGCAGAACGCTGCTGCTGTTTCGCTTCTTCGTTGGTTTGGCTTCTGCTTCGACATTTGGGCGCTCAGCTGTAGCTTCGTTAGCTTGTTGTCGGCTGATCGCTGGAGAGACATTTAAGGCAGCTCGACTGTTTTTAATATTTAACGAGCTGAATGGAGTCAAACTAGTCTCAGTCGGAGGTGTGAGAGCGGACAACATGATAAACGGGTTAGTCCACGTCCACTGATCAAACGAGCAAAGAGCGGCTGAGTTCAAATCCTGATTATAATGAATTGAACTCAGTTTTAGTCAGTTTCATCAGTCAGTCAGTCACACCTCATCATGATGTACATTATGTTGCTCTAACCAATCAGCAGTGTCCATTCGACACCTGGTCAGCACCTGGTCTGTCTCTACTGTCTCTTACTTTGAGCCCGTACGGCACTAACTGCTAATTAGCTTTAGCATTGCTCACTCTGTACACTGATGTTTGCTGCCACAGCCGTTGGTCGTGTCTGAGGGTCAGACTGATCACACGCTCTGCTGTGTGGCCTCAGATTTAAAGTTTGCAGTGGGAACAGGACTGCTCAGCGTTTGGTGGAGGTGACCTGTGCAGAATGGCTTCCTGTGTGGGGGAAACCCTCAGAGTGGGTGGGTGTGGTGTGGCTTCTGTATGAACCTCAGCATGATGTTTGCTGCGTCTCCTCTCTCCACCACCTTTTCTAAAGCAAACCTCTTTCTTCTGTAAATTTGGGAACAAGTTAACGAAGTGGTGGAGACGCTGAGATGCCGGGGCCGGTGTGATGTAGCTGTAACGGTTATGACGGTGGTCTAAGATGGCAGTGGATGTCGGGTGGTTTAAGCGGGTCGTAGGTCACTAATGGTGTCCGGGTGTCTCTCCCTTTGCTGCCCCCTGCTGGCGACCCTTCCAGACGTGGCTGTGTTCAAGGACAGGCTGAGAATCCTCACGGTAGGAGGTACGAGACACGACAACGCTGGTGTGTCACTGCGCAGTGTTGTCAAGTCAGTAGTTCATCTTCAGTAGAGTTTTTAACGGCTGCAGGAAGTCCAGGATGTCCCAGACAGATCCTGCAGTCTGATCTGGTCTTTCTGGACATCCTGGATGTCCCCCACATTCAGGATGTCCCAAACAGATCTCCAGGACGGGCGGACCTGCAGACAGCAGGATCTGTTTGGGACATCTTGGACTTCCTGCAGGCGTCACTGCGCCAGAGGCTGGAATAAAAAGAGACATTTCATCTGGTTCATTGTCTTTGCTTCCATCACACACACTAAACTAGTTTTTCACTCTGAACAGAGATCCTGCACAGACTGAAGTGATGCAGACGTTAGTCTGACTGTACATGCAGAACAATAACCAGAATATAACAGTGGTAGCAGTGTAAACATAGTTTTAGAAGTTTGTTCTAAACCACGTCAGTGTTTCTAAATCCATCCTGGAGAACGTTTCAAGGCCCTGGAGGATTTTTAAGCAGCTTATATAATGTATCTTTATTTTGACTATGTGTGTATGTAAAGAAAGAAATGTAAGGAGAGTTTGATATTAACTCCTCCTGTGGATTTCAGACATTGAACCAGAGTGAAATATTTCTTTAAGAACACAGGAAACATTCAGAGAAATAAACACACAGTTAAATGTGCGACCTGACTGTCTCCTGTGTGTTCCAGTCAGAGTGTTAGCTCGTAGCTGCTGCTAGCTCCCTGCCCTGTCCAGTAAACAGTAGACGATGAGTTATTTCACATACGGAGGCTACGAGGTGACGACAGGTTATTTCAAACTGCGGCCACAAAATGACTTCCAGGCTGTAACGTTCACGTTTATTCACTTTGTTGTAGGTGAGACGAGCAAAGCAGCTTCATGCTGTAACACGAAAGTTTTTATGTTTATGAACTAAAAATAATAACGAGATTTATAGAAACTCATTCTAACACTGGTCTTCTGTTTTTCAGCTGAAAATTTAAAAATAAAATGAAACTAAAAACATTTTTATTTTTTAAACTTTATGAAATTTCCTCACAAAAATAAATAAAAAGAACAAAGAAGACGAAGTTATAAAATCAGGATGAAGTCGATTCAGAAAAGAAAAATAACAAACGAGACAATCGATGCGCGTTAACGAACGTTTCAGTTTGTGGCCGCGTGTTAAAAATCATTTCCTCGTGTCGCGCTGTTTGAACCGGCTGAAATGTGACGACGGTCCAAAAGTCTAAAAACGTCTCAAAACTTAAAAAATGTTTTTCATTAGAACTTTTGTTCAGTTTTTTTCTATCGATCAGTTAATATGAAACAGAGTCAGTCTAAACATTCATAGTGTTTATAACAAAATGAGTTATTGTGTTATCATGTTAATGTTTTATTAAACTAAGTTATAATTATAACTCACCAGGTCAGTATAAATGTTTTCTTCATGAACAGACTGATGACGTGTTGTTCTGTGTGCAGAGATCACAGATTATAATGATCAGTTAAAATAATTAAAGTGATTTTATAAAATATTGATTATAAATTTCACAGTTATAAAACTTTCTGAATATTTCTGACATAACTTGAATTATACTATAAACACAGTACAACGCACTCTCAGTATGTTTGTGATACATTAAGGCGTCATAGAGGTGTCAGCTCGTGCGTCACGTCTAGAAAGTGTTCAGTCGGTGCTGTTAGCTTGTAGCAGCGTTAGCTTGTAGCAGCGTTAGCTTGTAGCAGCGTTAGCTTGTAGCAGCGTTAGCCGGTTTGCTGTTTGTGTCCCTGCGAGGCTTCGAAAGCAGAACTGCTCTGGACCGGACCTGTCCAGTCTTTTTGTCTTTGGTTTGTGGCTTTGTTTCTGCTCTGCTTCTCATTTTCATCTTAAATTTCCTTTCAGCTCTTCTCTCTGTTTTCTGCTCCGACATGTTTTGGAGCTTTTCTGTGATTTTAAAATGAGGACAGACGTTTTATAAATCACATCACTGCGGCAGTGATCCTGGTCTGAAGGCTGGAAATCAACAAATCAATAGTGAGGTAGCAGGAACCTTCATCACGCGCTGGATGGAAAGAGAAAGAATCAGATGTTTATATGTTTTGTACGGTGGCCATGTTAGGACATGAAGTGATGTTAAAGGAGCTAACGTGCTCAGCCGTGACAGCATGAGAGCACAGACGTGATTATTTATTCAGACGTTCACTGGAGATGGAGTTTTTTAATATGTTGCAAATTTTAATGTAAATAAACTCAGGAAATGTGCAGCGAGGAAACATTCCATATATTTTACTTATGAAACAGAAAAATACAACCCACAACTTCTAAAGTCAACTTCCTGTCTCATCATTCCAACAGATCCATCAATACGCCTCCTTAATTCAGAGTTAGGATGAAGTTATCAAAATAAGCAAACTGATGAGCTCCGTGGTCAGAGAGGGTCGGACATTCCTGTAACTGAACCAGGGCGACCACGACTGAAGCAGAATTCAACATTAAATCACAAAGATTTATCAGAACATGTTTTCTAAACACACGGGTCCACTTCAGGCTGATCAACGCTCACTCAGACATGACGGACCGGCCGACCGACCGACCGACTGACTCTCAGTCTCTCTTTGTGAATAACTTCAGCGATGCTGACAGACCTCGCTGTGAGTCTTCACGTCACTGTGACGGTGAAGCTCATCCACCAATGTAACGTTGTGATTATACAGTTACCAGCCTCAGTGCGGCATGCTGTATGATCACGTCTGTTTCCATGGAGATGGACATGGTGATGGCTAATACCTGGAACAGTCTCAGCCGTAGACTGTAATACTCCAGGAAGTAGTCCAAGCCTTCATAGCGACCTGCAACAGACCACTGACATTAAAGTGTTGTGGAGGTCTGAGTGAACAGCACGCGCACGCACGCACACACACACACATACACACACACAGACACACACACACACACACACTCAGATTTAGCTGCTAACTCAGTGAACGTCATTTATTCTGAAGCTAGCTGCTGTTTGAGGGTAAAAACATTTTCTGTGCGCTCGCTGAGTGTTCTGATGGATGAGGTGCAGGTGGTGGAGGTGCAGGTGGTGGAGGTGCAGGTGGTGGGGGTGGTGGTGGTGCAGGTGGTGGTGGTGCAGGTGGTGGTGGTGCAGGTGGTGGTGGTGGGGGTCTATAAGACGTCCTGACATGCCACCTCACAGAAGATAAAGCCTTCAGATCTGAGCTGCAACATTCATCTTTCATGGTGAATAACAAACCTGTAATGTGAACGAACTCCTGACGAGGAACTTGAAGGTCAGAAGTTGAACAGCGTGTTGGCATGAAGCGTGTCTGCTCAGATGTTGGTTGGAGCTCTGCATCTGACTGGTTGATAAACGCAGTAACTGAAGTGTTGGCTGTGTGTTTCAGAGTCAGACTGCGAGTCACAGTTTAGTGTCGGCTGCACACCGAGCGGTAAACACAGACCTGTGGAGCTGTTTGTGCTGCTACGCCTTTTTAGCAGAGAAGAAGAGAGTTTCCTCACGGCCTTCCTCCTGAGGAGGAGGAGGAGGAGGAGGAGAAGGCGGCGAGGAAAGGAAGTGAGGAAAGTGGATGAGAGGCTGAGCAGTGATCTGTCTGCTTCGTGATTGGCCGGCTTGGCTGTCAGGAGTGTGATTGGTTTGTGAGTGTGGTGTTTTATGACATTTCTGATTGGCTGAATCGGCTGCCAGTCTGCCCAGCTCAGCCCTCTGATTGGCCAGTTTCTGCTCACTGAAACATTTGAAGGGTTGAAGGATCGTTCAGGACTGTTTCTTTCTCCGTCACACATCCTCCAGCTGTCCCAGTACCCATAACCCCCCGACATGTCATCCATGTCATGGCTGCCGTCATGAACACTTCACCCTCCATCTTGTCTTCCAGGAGACTGCTGCTGATGTGAAGAGGTCAGCCGGTCACGAAGTGACTCCTAAATGTAGACTCGTTAATTCAGCGAGAGCCCGGCGGACATTTAAAGAATATTTCAGTTAAACATTGTTTCCTGAAGAGAGCGTCTGTCAGAGCGTCTGCTGTGCACACGCTCACTGGAACTAATCACAACATTCAAACGTGACTGTTTAACATGGAGACGAGTTAAAAGAGCTCATTAACCATAACCATTCTTACAGTCTTCTCTGCTCGAACCTGATTGGTCCTTTTGGTGCATTCTAACAGCTGATTGGCTCACAAAGTTTTCACACACAAGGAGTTTACCTTGACGTTTTCATCAAGTAGAAATCATAAAGATAAAAATCAGGCACAAAAGATTAGGGTTGCAACATCCTGAGAAAAGTTGGAAACTTTCCATGGAAATAAACAGGAATAAACCACAAATTTACCAAATTGAAGGTTGAAAATATATTTCAGCATCATCTTGACTGAAACAACCAGACTACCTGCAGGTCCACTTGAATATCTGCTGTTCCTCAATCACATGCACAGATGCTGCTTACTGCAGGGCTTCTGAGGCCACGCCCCCTACCTGCACAGGTGATTTCTGTACCGGACCACACTTTAGAGCCCAGAGCACACAGAGACTGTTGAAGACACACACGTGAGCTCGTGGACTGCATACAGTGCAGTTAATTCCCATTATGTACATAATTCCCATGGAAAGTTTCCAATATGAAATATTTCCAAAATTCCCAAGATGGTCATGTAAGCGTTTCTGGGAAGTTTCCACCCCTTTGCAACCGTGCTAATGATATATGTCAGTATGTAAACATTTTAAATATAAATACACGTACAAACTTTAAATATATGCAGACGACTGGTTTATAAATCTCAGGTGACGATATCTGACGAGTCGCTGCGCTGCCACCCAGACTGAATATTCAGACTGTATAGAAAGTACTTTATACTTTACTTTATACTTTACTTTATACTTTATACTTTCTGCAGTTCATCCAGACTCAGGCAGGCTTGTCGGTCAGCTGACCCCGGTTCAGTTTCTTTACAGGCAGCACTTTGAATAAATCTGCATATAAATTGAATAATTAACGGGACATAATTGGACCTGAAGCTTCTTTATTCGTCATCCTGACGGTCGGGGCTCACCTGTCTGCAGCAGCTTGATTTAGAGACTCTGACTGTGTGAACCAGAGCTTGGACCACCACAAACACCCTGACCTCATCAGCCAACGAGGTCCTGGCGCAGGAAACGTTGAGTAAATATTAGAGGACACCTCGTTAGGAGCCTCGGTCGTGCTGCCTGTGGTGTGAAACACTCCGGTCAGCTCACATATTTTATCAACAGAGCTGTAAAGAAACGTCGAGTCGCCTGTTCCAGGATCAGTCTGGTGTTTTATTCTTCTTCTCCAAACCACGAGCTAGTGAAGCATCTGTTAGGGACTACTTTCAGCGGCGGATGAATCCACATTCGGCGCTTTAGTGAGCGTTTCAAAATAAAACTACACCAACCGACTGTATGAGTTTTAACTGAAGTCAAGGAAACGGGAAGTTCGTCAGACGTTTGTGTCAGTGTGAGGAAGGTTACATCAGGAAACGGCTCATCAGTCATGTGACTTCAGCATCCAATGAAAAACCTCGATGGAGGCGGTGCAGCTCTGTGGCACCAAAGAAGAAGCAGCAGCAGCATCAGGTCGATGCGTTCGCTGTTGGTTTGAGGGCTGTAGATGATCACCAGACTGATCTGAGATCTGTCATGTCAGGTTTGATGTGTGAAGCTGCTGATTGGCTCCATTTAATGACACTAACGATGTCTCTCCTGACTCCTCCTCCTCCTCCTCCTCCTCCTCCTCTTCTTCTTCTTCTCCTCCTCTGCTGCACGCCGTCTCTTCCTGCATGTTCCTGTGTTCATTCATTCGTTCATCACTAACTCAAACGCATGTTTTCATTTGTCCTGTCCGTCCTGTCCTTCAACCTTTTCTCACCTCCTTCCCTCTTTTTTTCTCCTTGCACCTCCCCGCCTTTTCCTCCTCTGCCCTCCTCCCCCTGTCCTCTGGTGCATCGTGGGAAACGTAGGCTTCTACGGTCTGGACGAGTCGGACCTGGACAAGGTGTTCCGGCTGCCCACCACCACCTTCATCGGAGGCTCGGAGAGCGCTCTGCCGCTGAAGGAGATCATCCGCCGCCTGGAGGTAAAGACGGAGCTCCACCTGAGACGTGACGGTGTAATAACGGATGTAAACGCAGGCAGCTGTCACTCACTCTCTCTCCTCTCGTTAGTCGTCCGCTGATAACGTGACGATTTATCTGCAATGATTGGTCAGCGTCGGTCATGTGAGGAGGCGCCAGATCAGCCGGTGTCCTTGCCGATGATTACGTAGTCTGACACGACACAGAGAGTCCAGCTGATTTTCAAAATAAAACATCCTGTGCAAACTCCAGATTTAACCACAGAGCCTCAGAAAGTGACCATGTACAGTTTGTGACATCTGAACCTCCTCCCTGTTCTCAGTGGTAGCTACAGCACTAACACCCCGCGCAAACTGCCGGGGGTAAAAACAAACAGAAGAGAAACAGATGAAGCACGTAGCATGTTTACACACGTAGCAGCACATTTAGAAGAACACGAACCAGGAAAATTACCAAATCTGAGCGAGTGAACAAAATCTGGAGGGAGAAACGCTCTGAAACACTCGCGGTGGTCGTCACTGTCCACATCGTACCATCAGTCACACTAAATGTAACACCTGAAGTTCTGAACGTTTGGTGAGCTGTCATGTGACCCTCGTGTGTGTGTGTGTGTGTGTGTCAGATGTCGTACTGTCAGCACATTGGCGTGGAGTTCATGTTCATCAACGATCTGGAGCAGTGTCAGTGGATCCGACAGAAGTTTGAGACTCCTGGAGTGATGCAGTTCACTCTGGAGGAGAAGAGGACTCTGCTGGCCCGGATGGTTCGCTCCACCAGGTAAACGTGTGTGTGTGTGTGTGTGTGTGTGTGTGCGTGCATGCGCGCAGAGCAGTCTCTGATGTGTGTGTGTGTGTGCAGGTTTGAGGAGTTCCTGCAGAAGAAGTGGTCTGCAGAGAAGCGTTTTGGTCTGGAGGGCTGTGAGTCTCTGATCCCGGCTCTGAAAACCATCATCGATAAATCGTCAGAGAACGGCGTGGAGAACGTCATCATGGGCATGCCTCACAGGTAACACACACTTTAATTCACGTTCACACACAGTTTGTGTCCATCAGACTCTCTCATTGTGTTCTTCTTCTTTCAGGGGTCGTCTCAACGTTTTGGCCAACGTGATCCGAAAAGAACTGGAGCAGATTTTCTGTCAGTTTGACTCCAAACTGGAAGCTGCTGACGAGGTAAGAACGTCAACTAGAGCTGCGCTGTCCCTTTAAGAAACACGACACCTGAACAGCCCGTTACCTGTCCGTAACAGCACGAGATAACCAGCGTTATTTTAATGTTAGACCATCTTCACGTTAACAGTAATGTTAGCTCCTGTCAGTTAGCTCCTGTCAGTTAGCGTCTGTCAGTTAGCTCCTGTCAGTTAGCTCCCGTCAGTTAGCCCCTGTCAGTTAGCGCCTGTCAGTTAGCGTCTGTCAGTTAGCTCCTGTCAGTTAGCTCCTGTCAGTTAGCGTCTGTCAGTTAGCTCCTGTCAGTTAGCTCCCGTCAGTTAGCGTCTGTCAGTTAGCGTCTGTCAGTTAGCGCCTGTCAGTTAGCTCCTGTCAGTTAGCGTCTGTCAGTTAGCGCCTGTCAGTTAGCTCCTGTCAGTTAGCACCTGTCAGTTAGCGTCTGTCAGTTAGCCCCTGTCAGTTAGCGTCTGTCAGTTAGCGTCTGTCAGTTAGCGCCTGTCAGTTAGCTCCCGTCAGTTAGCTCCCGTCAGTTAGCGCCTGTCAGTTAGCTCCCGTCAGTTAGCTCCCGTCAATTAGCGTCTGTCAGTTAGCGCCTGTCAGTTAGCTCCTGTCAGTTAGCTCCCGTCAGTTAGTGTCTGTCAGTTAGCTCCCGTCAGTTAGCGCCTGTCAGTTAGCGCCTGTCAGTTAGCGTCTGTCAGTTAGCGCCTGTCAGTTAGCTCCCGTCAGTTAGCTCCTGTCAGTTAGCGCCTGTCAGTTAGCTCCCGTCAGTTAGTGTCTGTCAGTTAGCTCCCGTCAGTTAGTGTCTGTCAGTTAGCTCCTGTCAGTTAGCTCCTGTCAGTTAGCTCCCGTCAGTTAGCGTCTGTCAGTTAGCGTCTGTCAGTTAGCGCCTGTCAGTTAGCGCCTGTCAGTTAGCGCCTGTCAGTTAGCGTCTGTCAGTTAGCGCCTGTCAGTTAGCGCCCGTCAGTTAGCTCCCGTCAGTTAGCGCCTGTCAG
>CM053985.1:26466197-26501197 GCA_028641955.1 Protonibea diacanthus
TCCGGGGTTTACCTAGCCTGGTACAGCGTTGGTGTAGATGTAGGCACGTCTCCCTTCGCTGGACACCCCGGTTCCCCTCCACTGCCATATCAATTTCCCTCTCCCTCTCCTTGCCTCTCCCCCTTCGGGGGGTGAGGGCCGGGGGAGGGGGACCCAGGGTTTACCTAGCCTGGTACGGCACTGGTGATGATGTAGGCACATCTCCCTTTGCTGGACACCCTGTCTTCTCTTCCCTACTGCATCGGTCTTCCTCTTCCTCTCCCTCTCCTCACAGTCCCCCCCTCTCTCCGGGGGTGCGGTTTGGGGAGGGAGGGCCAGGGTTTACCTAGCCTGGTACGGTGGTGGTGCAAGATGTAGGCACATCTCCCATCGCTGGACACCCTGCCTCCCCTCCTCTGTCACAGTAATTTTGCTCTCACTTTAACTGTGGTGTTGGTGTGGCGATCCATGGCCTCCCCCTTCCTTCCATCCAATGCTGGTAGTGCACAGCGAGGGGTGGTTGCCTGAGTGACATGCGCCGGCCCGTGCCTTGCCCTTGACTCCCCACACCAAACCGCGTGTGTCGATGGACCACAAGGGGGGAGTCATTGAGATAGTTTACATTCCCCTAACCCCTAACCCTAACCCTTTTAACCCTAACATGTCCACAACTCATTTTTTGATCTTTTTTATTGTTGTGGAACAATTAAAATATATTTTATGATTTCTTTTGTTTAAAAATAATTTCATTTTCTTACAACATATGGTTAAATTCATTGGATGTATAATACAATTGTATTTAAAAAGCTAATTTCATTCAAGTTTGATGTTTTAAAATAAATGTATTATTTAATGTGTGTTAAAAAATAAGTTAAAAAATAAGTTAATTTTTGTGGTGTGTTTTAAGTTAAATATGTGTCAAAAAATCATTGTAAATAGTTCAAATGGTTAAAAACTGAATTTAAGTTGTTACGGAGACTTACCGGAGGCTGGATGAAGGCCAAGAGGGGCGGAGCCAGGCCTACTATATAAGAGAGAGGAGACAGGGGGGAGCTCATTTCTCCCTGAAACCTCATGCAGGCAGCACCTGTATTAGAGAGAGAGAGAAGTTATTTTATTGCATTGTAACCTGAAGAAGACCATTTAAGGTCGAGACATTGTTTTTTGTTGTTTTATTTCATTTTTGAATAAAAAATCTCTCCACTTTTAAGAGACTCTCTTTTTTTACTATTTATCTTTTAAGTTACTTACCTTTTTTAAAAAATATATTTACGTGCTTTTTCCTTCTTCGGAAGTGTTTTTTGTTTTTTGTTAAAATCCTCTGTCCAGAGGTCCGTTACGGGAGATGGAGGAGGCGTCCCCGTGAAGACAGATGGGACTGGAGCTACGGGAGGTCCACGGGATGGGTGGACCGTGCACCCTCCTTCCCCTTCCGGAAGGAGAAATTCCCCTTTCCTAGCCCGAAAAACACAGGTGTGTGCCCCGCCGGCCGCACTTAGGATCGGCTGTGCAAAGCTGCTACGGTCTGCACCGCATGCGCTGCAGGCAGCACATGTGATGCTCAGAGGGGGCCGCGGCTGGGCCCTCTTGGCCTGGAGCCCGCCTTAGAGCCTCCCCTGGCCCCCGCAGACCGCCCCCCACCCTCCTGGCCAAAAGTCAAGCCCAGATGGGCTGCTGCTTCGGGCTGACTTGGGGCCCGGGTGGGGGGGTGCTTCTTTCCTCCTGTTTTCTCTTACACAAGGACACATAAAGTGCATAGGACTCTGAGTGACATATGCCGGCCAGTGCCTTGCCCTTGACTCCCTACACCAAACAGCGTGTGTCATCTGACCACAAGGGGGGAGTCATTGAGGTAGTTTACATTCCCCTAACCCTCTAACCCTGACCTGGACCACTATGATCTGGGTTCTGTCAGAGGACTGTCTCTTAAAGTGTTTCTGAATTGTTGGTCTCTGTGAAGTTATGAATTGGTGCTATATAAATAAAATTAAAGTGACTTGCCAAACACAAACTTATGTTGTTATATTATGACTGCACTATCTAAAACACACAAGCAATGAGACTCTGTTCTTCTGTGATTTATTAAATGTCAGGCCATCATGACAGCAACATACAACCAATCAGTGTGTGTGTTTCGTATGTTTCAGAGTGTGTATCTGATGTCTCCAATGTGTGTTCCAGGTCTGTAGCTCTCTCACTCGTCTTCTTTTGTCGTTGTCTGAAAGCAACAACTCCATCCTGATCAGCTTATCAAACCTCTGAAATACACAAAGGAGAAAGCAAACGTGTGATTAACTGATTTATCTTTGTCTCATTTAATTGAACATGAACACCTTGAACACGTCATTGAAGATGTGTGTGTGTGTCAGTGTTCAGCAGGTTAACACAGTGAGGTTATAAAATACAAAATAAACTGAAACAGAATAAAAAGTGTGTAAATAGAAGTATTACTGTATAAGTAGACATGAACATACTATATAAATATGATATACAATATTGACAGAGTAATGATGATATATATGCAGGGATTGGGATTGTGTGTGTGTGTGTGTGTGTGTATGTGTGTGTGTGTATGTATCTGTGTGAGTGTACCATCACAGCAGCATCTCTCTGCTCTATAACAGCCAGACGTCCCAGGGTGCACTTTGTTGCGGTGATGGATGGTGTTGTTGCCATGGTAACACAGGATGTCAGTGGTAAGAGGTACGAGATACCAGACCAGGTCCTCAAACACACACACACACTCACTATGAGCATTGCAGGAAAGAGCTGGAGGGCTTTTATTGTGAAAGACTTTTTCTATCAGTTTTGCTCTGATGTCACAGCTCTGATGTCAGAGGCCTTTGAGACCCACCCACTCTGCATCTGATTGGCCATGAAGCGGGTCAGGTGTCAGATCAGGTGTTACCTGCCAGCTGTACAGGATCTCTGCCCTGTTTCACCTCCTGTCTCCATGGTAACACTGTTGTCTTCAAAGTGTGAACCACTGGTTTCTAGGTAAACACAAATGGGAAACAGTTAGTTATAATAAAGTTATAATAACTCACAGGAACCACACCTGGATGATGTTAAACCTAGCCCAGATGACACTGTGGTTCGTACCTCACAGGTTCACAGGCTTCCTGTTATCCTTGGGTTTAATAAGTAAGAACTCACCTGAAGGTGTAAGCAGGTCATCCAGCTGATGCATCAGCTTCTCTGTCAGAGACCCCAGTGATGTCACAAACTCCTCCCTTCTGATTCGCACACACTCCTGAACATAAAAAGTCATGATAACTCCTCCCCCTGGCAGTTACTGATATTAGCAGGTGACTGACTCAGCCCTCCTCCTACCTGTACTTCTAGGTGTGTGCTGCAGATGGCGGTGTACAGCTGCTGCTGTCTGTGCTCCTCGGCGGCGTTCACAGCCTGAAGCTCGCCATCTGTCAGAGACACTCGCAGACGACCCACGTTCAAATGCTGATGGAGAAGAACAAACACTGATCTGAGATCTGATTACTGCAATGATGTCACACTGTAATGTCACTGTTCTCACCTTCTCCTTCTCACTGGTGGCCAGCATCTCTTCCAGCTTCAGTCTGACTCTACCCATGTCCTCTGTCAGCTCTGCCCCCTGTCGTTGATCATGGTTACCGATCAAAACTGCAGGTAACAAACGGAGCAGCTCGTCCAACATGGAAAGCTGATTCACCAACTCTGACAGACAGACAGACAATGATGTTGGCATCTACCTTCCAGTGAACACAGCCGGACCGAAAAGAACCTCTGAACCCAGCGGTGTCCAGTCTAACAGTGAATACAGTAACAGAACCTCTGAACCAGCGGTGTCCAGTCTAACAGTGAATACAGTAACAGAACCTCTGAACCAGCAGTGTCCAGTCTAACAGTGAACACAGTAACAGAACCTCTGAACCAGCAGTGTCCAGTCTAACAGTGAATACAGCAGCCTACCGAGGTGGTTTTCTTGCCAGATTTGGCTCCTGGCATCCCGTGCTGAGTCATCATCATCAAGTCCGACCCTGTTGGTCTCAGGCTGTGCTCCAACCTGGTCCGGTCCAGCTGCTGAGCCCAGTTCTGTTGAATCTAAGGTAATGTATGTGTGTGTGTGTGTGTGTGTGTGTCTACCCTCTCTGCTTGTGCTGAGAAACTTCCTGGCCTGTTCCTGGTATCCCAGCAGCCTCTGCTGCATGCTCTCAGCCCATTGGTCCAAACTGTCAGGAAGTAGGAGGAGCCTGCTGATAGCACTGCGCTCACGCCGATAAAAGTCCTGACAACAGATTTAAAGTCAGATGTTGAACTTTGATGTATTTTTAGATTGACTGTGGACAAACAGCGTTACCTCGGCAACCAGCAGAAGCATGTCATTGGCTTTCCACAGCAGAGAGGTCACCATGGAGATGAACTGTGACTGAACCTCTGCATCTGGTTCTGGTCCAAACACCTGGAACCTTCGGTCAGTCCTGATGGACCTGCCAGCCCTGCTCACACACACATACCCATACGTAAAAAAAAAAAAGACTGAAGCCCAGAGTTGTGTCTGACAGGTTGGAGTTGTACCTCAGTGTAGTGACAGACTCAGAACCTCTGTGATGAAGACGATGGATCTGACTGGGACCTGCAGACACACAGATGCTGTCAGGCTGATGTGAGTGAGATCACAGAAAACAGGAAATTACATCACATTATAATGCTTCATCTGTGCATCAACGCAGTGACAGAACCTCCTCAGGCATCTGGAGAACATGACTGACAATATTTGATGTGAACAGATAATTGATGATAGCTGATGACTCGTGGAGTCACACAAAGTCTTTAAGACTTTTTACCAGCAGCTGGTCGCCCTTTGTCTTCTTCTGCTGTCTCATCATGGACCACAGAGAGCCTGATCGGACACATCAACAACAGATGAGAAGAAAGAACAAACATTTACTCATCATCATCATCATCACCACCACCATCACCATCAACATCAACATCAACATCAGCCAACACAGACAGTCAGTAGATCAGCTGGGGGACACACCTGTTCAGGGACTTGATGATGCCAATAATAGGGTCATCAAGGAGCTCCTCACTGGTTCTGCTCGGCTGCAGTAAACCAGGAAGTGGACCCGACCAGACCGGTTTCACTGACTCGGGATCACCTGACAGGCTCTGCTGCAGACAACACATAAACAGCACACAGACAACATACAATAACACAGGATCAACACAAAAATCAACATGCAACAACACACCTGTAGTCCAAACAAAGGTAGTTCAGAGCCACCTGGCCGGTGTGTACCTGTGTGTGTACCTGTGTGTAGTGGTAGTTGAGGTCAACCTGACTCAGAGTCTGTTCATATCTGGTGTGTGAGGGTTTCTGATAACAGTTTATCATTTCAGTATGTTGTTAAAAACAGCATACTAAAATAATAAACATAAGTGACATCATCATGACTGGTAACCATGGTAACACCAGGTGGGAACAGGACCACAGTCCATAGGTAGTCCAATGAAACAGGAAGTAACATACCAAAGAGAAGTCCAGGTACTGACACCGCCTGACGAGTCCTTCATTCAGTGATGACAAGAAAGAACACACCTGATCAGGAGACACCTGCAGACAAACGTCTAATTGGTTGAATCAGCATAAGATCTCACCAATAATATTACTCTGCCGTTTCCATGGTAACATAACTGTGTGTACCTGTGTGTATTGGTATGTACCTGTGTGTGTACCTGCATGTGTACCTTTGTGTGTACCTGTCTGTTCTCCATCATTCTCTTCAGTTCCTCCAACCTGCTGCTGATGGACAACTGCTGCTGGTTACTGCAGGCTGCCTGCAGAGTTAAACATGTTTACTGAAGACAGTCAGTCAGCCAGTCAGACAGACAATCAGACAGACAGACATTCAGACAGACACCTCAGCTTTGATGTGGACTCGTGTGCTGCTTAGGACTTTCTGGGTCTTCTCAGTGAACTTCACCTCAGACTTCAGGAGAGACAGTTTCTCCTCAAAGCGACTCAATGCCTCTTTAACCTGACGAGGAGCACAAACTTCAACTTCCTGTTTTGATTTGGTTTGATGATGTAAGCAGTGTTCAAAGGTCACACCTGCTGTAAACTTCTGGACCCAAACGCCTCCAGCTCACTGTAGATGGACTCCTCAGTCACACTGATCTCTTTGGTTTCCTCCTTCAGTCGCCTCTGATAGACCTTCACCTCCCGAGGAGCAAAATCTCCTCCTTCACTGAACAACCTGCAGGAGGAGAAACCTCAGAATAGAACCCAGAGCTCTGCGTTACCTGACCCCGAGGTTCCTGGGCTCCAGGCTGACCCAGGACTTCAGTCTCTGTCCACCCGTCTGAACAGCTTGATGGCTGAACAGCTTAATGGCTGTTCAGATGGGTCGAGAGATGACACGTCATTGGCTGACATCCACCCACTAAAGGTGCTTTCACACGACACATCTCATCCGCATACTGAGGGCAGAGCCTTTTCATGCAGAGTGGACAGGTCACTCTTGTACAACACATTTCATTGTATTGTTGATACTGTGTTAACCTACATATGATCGAGGACATTTGGACATGCAGACCGGAGGAGCCGGGAATCTAACCACCCTGAAAGGCGAGTGTTCGCCCTGTCTTTGGAAACCTTCCAAGTGTTACCTGAAGGAGTTGAGAAGTTCTGTTGTTCTGGTTCTGACTCCCTCCAGTCTGGTCTGAACCATCTGTCTGTAGGTAGTCTCACAGTGCTGGGTGTCTTTGATGTGTTGATCCACACAGTCCTGCAGGGCGGAGTTGAGAGCCTCCAGACTGTAGAGACAGACAGACAGGCAGACAGACAGATAGACAGGCAGTCAGGCAGACAGGAAGACAGACAGGCACGCAGACAGGTAGGCTGTTACCGTTGGCTACTGTCAGCTGTCAGAGCGCTGTCCTCCATCTTGGACAGGATGGCAGTGAACTCCTGGTTCTTCTTGCTGATGGTGCTCTGCAGCTCATCCAGCTCCACCCGACAGGAAGTTAACAAGTGTGAGACCGCCTCACAGTGAGAGTCCACGAGCTGAGAGTGGACCTGCAGCTCAGCTACACACATACATGTTAACTGGTTTAACTGGTGACAAACTGGAAATAAACTGGAGATAATCTGGTGTATTACCCAGGCGTGGTTCGTAGATTTGGGTCTCAATGTGTTCTGGGTTCAGGTCCTGCAGTTCGAGTTCCAGCTCTGAATGAACCGCTTCCTTCCTGACCTTCACCATGGCAACAGCCGAGCGGAGGACATCATGGAAACGTTGTTCCAAGTGGTCCAAGGACAGAGTCCGCACGCTGGACAGAAACACAGTCAGCTGTGTGTGTGTGTGTGTGTGTGTGTGTGTGTGTGTGTATGCGTGTGTGTACCTGCTGAGTGTATATGTGAGCAGTTCCACAGGAAACAGGCTCAGGTGTGTTTCCTGCTGCAGGTTGTCTGGCAGGTCAGGGGCAGGGCATCTGAAGGCAGGGCCACCATAGGCCACGCCCCTGGATGATGTGAACATGACATCACTGTTGATGTCACAGATCTCCAGCAAAGAGGAATCCGCCTACACACACACACACACACACACACACACACATGTTTCTCTGGACCAATAAGAAGCCAATCATTGTTTGTCATTGATCTTCACCTCAGTTAGCCAATCCTGAGAGGGATGGGTGGGGTCATTCTGACAGATGATTGGACGATTGTCTGTCCTCTTCTCTGGTTTGTCACTGAGCTCTACACAAACAAACAAACCAGTTCAGACCAGAACAAACCAGTTAAACATAAGCTGCACTGAGAACTAGTACTGACCTGGCTCTGTTGGCTGGGCGGGCTCGGTGAATGACGGGTCCAGGTTCTGCAGTTCTTCTAGACTCTAAGGAGGAAGATCACAGTCTTCACATGACCTAAGAAACACTTTCTGTCACTAACATGTGAGTGGTTTCTATGGTTACCGGTGTGTAGGCATGGTCAAGGTGGTAAAAGGAGCTGATGCTGCTGCTGTAGGAGAAAAGATCGTCAAGGAAGACAGACGGGAGACGATCCAACAGCTGACACTGATAAGAGACACCAACAGTGCAGCTGCACACACATACACACACAGGAAGTCAGACCTTCACATTAAAAGCATCGTTTCACCCCTGATCTCTGCATTAGAATTAGCAGTACCTGTGCTGGATGTCCTGCAAGTAACAGACAGTTTTGTCTAGAGATGTCTTCAGAGCGTCCTCACTGCTCTCCTGACGGAGTCCAGCCAGCAGGTCGTCCAGACGCACCTTCTTCCTCTGACAATACAGCAGCAAAACATCATGGGAAAGTCTGATGACAGATGCTCACAAACCCTGTGTGTACCTGTGTGTTAGACTCACCTGTGTGTGTTGTTGCTGGGAGCGTCTCAGGTCATCTAGGTGTTGCTGCAGTTCTTCTTCTCTCATCTTAAACCTGTGACTGTGTGTCTCCCATAGCAACGCTGCTCCTCGCATCACAACAAACACACACCTGCTGAGACTGAGAGTGTGACGGGCCACACAGTCACAGCACAGCTGCAGAGAGACAGACAGACGGACAGACAGACGGACAGACAGACCAGGTTACATGAACACAGGTGTGAGGGTAAAGGTGGACAGGCAGACAGACAAAGGTGGACATTTAGATTCTGTGAAGTCTCTGTGAGGTTTGTGTGACTGACATCTAAAACAGTCAATCGTTCTTCATCCTGAGTCTGGCTTTGTCCAATCAGAGTGAGGAGCTGAGAGTTGACAATATCGTTCACTTCCTCCTCTGACAGCTGCAGAGCTGAGAGCGCTTCCTGCAGGAGAATACGATCAATATATCAATCAATAACACGTAGGACATGATCAATACATCAATCAATAACACATAGTACACGATCAATACACCAATCAATAACAGACAAACAGGTTCCACAGTACAGGATAGTGGGTTGGACTATGCGTTTGTAGCTGAAACATTTTATTGGTTTTATTTGTTGAATTGTGTTTTTTTTTTTCAAACATATTTTTATTAGCTTTTTTCAGAACACATTACAAGAAAGAAAACAAAAAGATAGAGCATATATATAACATAAAATAGTAACAGGCAGTTGTACAAAATAAAAGGCAAATTACATTTTGTTGTGATGTGGTATGAGGACAAAGATGTACTTAGGATAATAAATAAATCTGGCTTAATTCATATTGGGAAGGGATAGGGGGTTAGCTTAGCACTGATATACTCAATGAATGGTTTCCAAATTCGATCAAATTCATCAGAGGGGCCGTGTATTATGTTTTTAGTTTCTCTAGCTTAAGATGCTGCATTGAGCTGGACTCAGTGGCTGAGGAGACTTCCAATGGAGATGAATCAGTCTCCCCTCTGAGGCCTTCCTCCACTGCTCGGCAGCCACAGCCATCCCCAGGTCCCCCTCCCATGCAGATCTTAGAGCCTCCAAAGAAGGATTTTGCAGATTGGACAGGAAATTATAAAGACAGGTTATTGCACCCCGTCCCAAAGGCTCTAAGGAAAACAGGGTTTCAATGGGCAACTCACCAGGCAGATTGGGAAAAGAGGGAGTATTTGGTTTTTAATTTTTATTGCTCTTAAACTTCTTTCATGTCTTCATTCTTCTCACTAGCTTTTATTTGTTATAACATTTTATAATTGTATGGCCTGATTTTATTCATTTTATTTCTGTATTATCTGTTCTGCTGGATTCTATTCATTAACTCAATTCCTGTTTTTATTTTTGCTCTGTGAAGAACTACAAGTAACTACTGTAGTTAAACTTGTAGTACATGTTGTAGTACTCACCTGACAGCGCTGCACCTCAGCTAGTCGATCGTTCCACGTCTGTTCATAACGTTGTCGCAGCTGATGGAGGAAGTCAGCGTGAAGACTCTCTGAGGGAAGCACCACAGAAGAAGAGTTGATGATGATGATGTGTCATGTGTTCATGTGAGGAAGATTTAAAGCTCTCTCACAGGAAACATCTGTTGTCTGAAAATGAACATGACAGACGACACAGACAGACGTGAACACAGTTACCAATTTGTTGATTGACAGCTGTCAGCTGGTTGAACCAATCAGAGACCAGTGCTGTGGAGCAGGAGGGCGGGACCAGCAAGCTGAAACCAAGAGGCAGGATGTGATTGGACATTTTGGATTGTGGGGGGGGCTGAAAAAATGATCCTCTAGCCAATGAAAGGACAGTGTTGTTGACAAACAGCTGTTGGTACCAGATGTTATGGATGATGTCACGGCGTTGTTCTGTCAGAACTCTTTGGGTCTGTTTCATCTGAACCGTCCAGACCAAGACCAGCTGCTGGTCCTCTTCACTGCTGCAGAAAGCCCTACAACACAAGAACCGCTGATCAAGGATCAGTTTATACAAGAACCGCTGATCAAGGATCAGTTTATACAAGGAGCGATGATCCAGGATCAGTTTATATAAGAACTGATCCAGTTTATACAAGGAGTGCTGATTCAGGATCCTGGTGCTAAAAGCATTCATATTGAATGTTTGAACCTGTCTATGATATGACTGAACATGTCTATGACCTGTTTGAACATGTCTATGACCTGTTTGAACCTGTCATATTCTCCATGCACCTGAAGCGGTCTATGACCTCCTTGACTCTGTTCCTCCTCCAGCAGCTCAGACAGTCCTCCCAGTGCAGACGGAGGAGGGACTCCTGCTGCAGGTTCTCCTCCTGTAGGAGCAGCAGCAGTCGAGCCACACTGCGACGATTCGCCAGAAGAGATTGATTCAACATCTAGACACAGACCAAGAGCAGTGTGACCATGATGTTTTGGGTCAGAGGTTAAAGGTTACTGTGAGGTACCGACCGTGGCCTCGCTGTGGATCAGTCTGCACACAACAGGCGGAGGCACGAAGCTGATCTTCTCCAGCAGGTGGTGGTACGTCTTGAACACGCCTTTGACCTATAAGAAGAAAAGATGACAGAGAAACATGTAGACAGTCACAAACAAGCTGATTGCTTCTGATGTCAAACAAACATGTTTAAAGAATGTTTAAGGAATGTTTAAAGAACGTCTGATAAAGATGTGTGTCCTCGTGGATAAATTAACCCTTTATGGTCACATTCTGACCTCGTCAGTCCGCTGAGCCTCAGATTCAGTCAGTTTGCGGTTCAGCTCCATGATCCTTGACTTCTTCAACTTCACCTGCTCCTCCACCTGCTGCCACAGAACACACACCTCCTGAACACACACACGCACACACGCACACACACACACACACACACACACAGGT
Source organism: Protonibea diacanthus (assembly GCA_028641955.1). Taxonomy (NCBI): domain Eukaryota; kingdom Metazoa; phylum Chordata; class Actinopteri; family Sciaenidae; genus Protonibea; species Protonibea diacanthus. The sequence goes on from CM053985.1 coordinate 26,477,459, forward strand.
GTTCATGTGTACAAACTGACGTGTTTCATGTGTTCATGTGTACCTGTAGACTGACATGTTTCAGGTCTTCATGTGTACAGACTGAGGTGTTTCAGGTGTTCATGTCTACCTGTACACTGACTTGTTTCAGGTCTTCATGTGTACAGACTGACGTGTTTCAAGTCTTCATGTGTACAGACTGACGTGTTTCAGGTCTTCATGTGTACCTGTAGACCGACGTGTTCTAGGTGTTCTAGCTTGTCCATTTGGTCCTTCAGGGTGTTCAACCTGAGGTCCACCTCCTGGAGAGAGGACTGCAGCTCCAGACTGACTGTCCTCACTTGAATCTCACACACCTGAGACAACAATATGTAAATTAGTTCAGGTAAGATGAAGCATCATGTTTACTTTCTCAAGTGTGTTACAAGTGTAATAATCTCAAGTGTAATACGCAATGGGAAGTTCAGACTGAGTGATCTGATTGGACGAGAGCCGTTCCATGAGTGCTGGTATAGAGCACAACTGAACAAGCAGACTACATTATTTCAGGCGTAGCAAACCTCAAGTGTACCAAACCTCAGGTGTATCAAATCTTAGGTATGCACTCCCTTCCTCAGGTGTGTCAAACCTCAGGTGTATACTCCCTCAGGTACATGTCAAACCTCAGGTGTATATCTCCTCAGGTGTCAAACCTCAGGTGTATCAAACCTCAGGTGTGTCGTACCTGGCTGATGTCTGTGAGCTCCACCTCCAGCTGTTTCAGGGCTTCTTTGTGTTTTTTGCCTCGCTTCTCCGTCAGTCGTTCGATGATGTCAGAGCTCGGATCATGGACCACTGACAGAGAGAGAGAGAGAGAGAGAGAGAGAGAGAGAGAGAGAGAGAGAGAGAGCTGTGATTGGCCGTAAGGACTGAATGTGAAACAACCATTTTATCAGGTGACGTCAGAGAACCAATCATACGAACCCACGGTGTCAGGAAGTCTGCTGACAACATCAACGTCATCATCAGTGTCCAACCGCTGCCCCCTGACAGACAGGCAGAGACAGACAATCAGAGAGACAGACAGTCAGGCAAACGGGAGACAGACAGAGAGACATGTTAAGAAACTCAGTTTGTGGATGTCCAGGATGGCATATTAAATGTCTCTCTCTCAGACTGTCTGTCTGTCTGTCTACCTGCTGGTCGTACTCCAGTGTGTGTTGCTGTCCTCTGCAGATAGACAGTCTGTCCTGGTGTCTGTCCGTCCTGCGAGCAGAGATCTGGAGAGCTGAACCTTCAAAACAGAAACAACAAGTATGAACGACAAACTGAGCTAACATTAACTAACAGCAGCTCACAGACAACAGACAGATAACAGTTCCCCCGTTGGTAGAACGCACTACCAGGTCTTACCAAAGCAGGGGCGTCCCTCTCTACCTGTGGCTTGGAGGTAGAGCGGGTCGTCCACTAATCAGAAGATCGGTGGTTCGATCCCCGGTTCGATCCCCTCCAGTCTGCATGTCGAAGTGTCCTTGGGCAAGATACTGAACCCCAAATTGCTCCCGAGGCTGCGCCATCGGATGTGAATGTGTATGAATGGTTAGCTCCTCAAACTGATGAGCACTTGGCACCTTGCATGGCAGCCAATGCCATCAGTGTATGAATGTGTGTGTGAATGGGTGAATGAGATATGTCCTGTAAAAGCGCTTTGAGTGGTTGGAAGACTAGAAAGGCGCTATATAAGTACAGTCCATTTACCATTTACCATTTACCTTTAAAAACCTCCTGAAGACCTCCAGCTCTTCAGAGAGGACTTCCTCTCCTTCTCTCCTTGCACTACCTACAACTGGACATGATAAATCTAACCCTTTAAGAATTGTCATAGCACTTATTGCTGCACTAACACTTCTTATCACACTGTACCTTAATTGTTGCCTTCTCTGTAAGTCGCTTTGGATAAAAGCGTCTGCTAAATGACTAAATGTAAATGATCCGTTTCAGTCACGTGAACACTGACGTCTAAAAGCGTTAACGTCCGGTCGACTCTGGTCCTGCCCTGACCCGATGCTGTCCTGCTCGAACCCAGATTCAGGTATCGCAGTGAAGATGGATATTCGACAGACATTCGCACTGTACCCGGAGCGAAGAAGAGGTTTTACCCGGAGCGAATGTCTGTCGAATATCCAACTTAAAACTAACTTCATTACGGTAATTCAGGTTTGACTCACCTGAGCGTCGAACAGCTGTCGGTACACCTTCCCGCTGCGCACGGCCCTGCTTTCACACATGCTGACGGTCACTCATTAAATAACTCAGCACACTTATCCAAACCTCAGTAATATGTCTCCGGTAAACTATCAGATAAACCGTCTCCCTCTCCGAGTCTTTCCGTCTCCATGACAACGGGGCGGACTGAAAGCACTGAGGCGTTCACGGTCTGCAAGAAATGTAGAAGAAAACTAAACCGGTATGTCTGGACCAAAGCCGACAGGAAGTGATGTCTGAGGTGTGTTGAGGTGTTCTTCAGGGTGTTTTAGTTATTTATTTTTTTAAAGAACCTTTAAAGAACCTTTGAACAGCTATGTTTGTTCTGTGTCTGTGTTTAAAAATAAACTTCATGTTAGTGTAACTGCAGGTCATTGTTGATGTTTACGTTTGCTTTGGTTGGTAAAATCAGCTGTTTTTATTAGAGTTTGGCCTCATTTGCATATTTTGTGACCTGCTGCAGACAGAGTCTGTCAACCCGTTCAGTGTCCCTCACTGAGTTACAGATGTTCTGTGGATGTTCTGTAGATGTTCTGTGGATGTTCCATAGATGTTCTGTGGAGGTTCTGTGAATGTTTTGCAGACGTTGTGTGAATGTTCTGTAGACTTTATGTAAAAATTAAACCAGACTTCGTTTTTTTATTTGTTCAATCAAAAAGTTAGACAACAAACAGCTGACTGATCATGTGACCATGCACTGATCATGTGATGTTCAGTCAGAGTCGGTGATGTCACTGCCACTACTGTCGTCAAGGTTACCGGCGGTGTACTCCTTACAGCAAATCTTGGATCTGACAGCTCGTTTCCTATCATGTCATGGAAATGAGAAAATACACACAGGTGAATATACACACACATGCACACACGCACACACACACACACACACACACATATTTGTTCCCTTCTCTGTAAGTCGCTTTGGATAACAGCGTCTGCTAAATGACTAAATGTAAATGTCTAAATGTAAATATATATACAGGAAGTTTAAAAGATGCTGACCTGCGATAGAAGAAGTTTGGACGACTCCTGGGGGACAAACAGCCGTCTGTCTCCTCCTCCTCCTACAGACAGACAGAGAGATAGACAGGCAGACAGAGGTTATGGTGACATTGTTAGTTAACACAGTAATGTAGACTGTTGTGGACTTCAGTTAGCTGACACAGAAGCAGTTAAATTACCCATGATGCAGCAGGGCTGGGCTGCTGTGCTGGCACGGTGGCTCCTCCTGGAGGAGTGTCGTGACACTGCAGCACTGCCTCCTCGTTCTCCCCTGACGTCCCGCTGCAGACCTCCTCACTGCTCCCTGAACACATGGTCACATGATGCCGAGTCACATGATATGACATCGCTTCACGTGTTTCTTTATATGACATGACTCACCTTTAGTGGCATTCTCTGTGGGCTCCTCCTCCTCACTGCTCCTCTCACACTGAGGAAGAAAGGCCTCATCATTACATCATCATCAAATCATCATCACATCATCATGTAATCACTTCCACCTCCTCACCTGGTGGGAGTTATAGGTGAGTCTGCGGAGGCGTGTCCTCAGCTGTAGTTCCTCCCCCTGTGACCTGAGCAGGAGGAGTTCCAGCCTATCCGATTGCTCAGTGAGCTGCCTGACCTGCTCCCTGTATTGATCCTTCTCCTGCAGGAGCAGCCGCGCCTCCTCCTGCTGCTCCGCCCGCGACGACAGAGCCTGGACCAATCAGATCAGAGGTCATACGGTCATGGCATCATCATTGTGAGAGTGTCACCTGTGACCTGTTCAACTCCTCCTCCTCCTCACCTTGTCTCTCTCTCTGATCACCTCCTCCATCTGTCTCAGGGTTTGCTTGTTTCGTTGACGGTACATCCTGGTGTCTCCTTTCAGCTGAGCACACCGGAGCTCCAGCTCCTCCTTCTCCTCCAGACTCTGAAACCAACAAATCAATCAATCTCAGATCCTCTCCTCCTCTCTCTCTTCCTTCTCCTCTCTCTCTCATCCTCTTTCTCATCCTTCCCTCTCTCTCCCCCTCCTCCCCTCACTCCTACCCCTCCTCTCGCTCCTCCTCCTCACCCTGGTTCTCTGCTCCTCTGCTCTGTGGAGGTCTTTCCTCAGTCTAAACACAGTAGCAAGGAGGTTCATCTGAGGGGGAGTTGGACTCTCCTTGTCCTCTTTCTTATCCTCTTGTTTCTCTTTCTTCTCCTCTTTCTTCTCTTTCTTCTCCTCCTTCAGATCCTCCTGTTTCTCCTCCTTCAGCTCCTCCAGTCTGTTGGGGTGGAAGAAGGTCTCAGTGGGCAGAGCCAGACTCCTGCTCTGAAAACAGTTTGAACATCTCATTAATTATTGATGATTGATGATGATGATGATGATGATGATGTCATCATTAAACCATCCACACAGTTTCAGGTATCTCAGGTGTCTCATGTCTGTTTGGGTATCTCAGGTGTGTGTTTGGGTATCGTGTTGAGGTGTCTCAAGTCTCTCAGGTGTCTGTACCTCCTGTAGCGGTCTCAGTGTTCGTCGTCTCAGCAGTCTTGTTTGACTCTCGGCTCTCAGCACCGTGTGTTTCAGACGCTCCACCTGCACACACAGAGGTCAAAGGTCAGCTCCACCTGCAGGTGTTTGTCAGGTGGAAATGGGGAGGGGGGGGTCAGCTGACCTCTATCTGCAGGTCTCTATTGGCCAGCAGGGCGTGACTCTTGTCCTGGCTCAGAGTGTTGATGTCGGCCATCAGACTGTAGTTGTGATCTCGGAGTTGTTTGACCTCGTCGCTCAGACGCTCACGCTCCTCGCGAACCTTCTGCAGGCGCTCAGTCAGCTTCTTCAGCTCGCGGTCCCTCAGGTACTGCTGCCGAGACCACACCTCCTGCAGATAAACACAACCAATGAATCACCTGAGACCACCTGTAATCACACAATCTACTGCTCTACCATAGCAACCACCACCCATTCCTTAGCAACCTGCCCACCTGTTCTTTAGCGACAGAGCATGCCTGCTGTCGACGCCTCCGCTCGTCCTGCAGTGCCCTCTGGAGCCGACTGAGCTCCGACATCAAGAACTGGGTCAGACCAGATTCACCTGCTGTGTCTGAACAGACAGATAGGTAAACTGCTGGAAAACAGACAGACAGCTAAAAAAACTGCTAAACAGACAGACAGGTAGACCGACAGGTAAACAGACAGGTACACAGACCGGGAGAAAGACAGGCCGGTATACAGATAGGCAGGTAGATGGACAGACAGGCAATTAGACACACAGGTAGATGGATAGACAGGTAAACAGACAGACAGGTAGACAGTCAGACAGATAGATGGACCAATCAGGATGCTGAAGGTCTTGTTGGGCTCTTTCCCGGTGATCCGGCTGTACAGTTGAGGATAATCCAGCTCCAGACTCTCCAGGAAGGCTGTGTAACCTTTGACCCCTGTCCTCTGAAGGATGTCCAGCAAAGCTCCTGTGGAGGTCACAGGTCATCAAAGACATGATCCCAGACACATCCTGCATCATGGATGTAGCATCATCTCAGTCACTGGCTGCTGGAGTTAGACAACCTGCCCTCAGGCCAATAACTCAAGCTCATTAATATGCAGAAGATCCCGATGTGATTGGTTCTTACCGACTTTTCTTCTCCTGATGACGAGGGCGGGGTCATTGAAGAGCTGCTCCTCATCCTCAGCGCTGATCACCTGAGGAGCAATAGAAGTGTCACAAAGCACAGCAGGTAGATGGTACAAGGAGGTGAAGCAGCAGGAGGAGGAACAAGTGAAGCAGTAAGAGTACCTGACACTGCCGGAGGTACGGGGTGATCCGTGAAGGTTCGATGGTTTTTATGAGAAGCATCCTGAAATCATCAAGCTGCAGCCAGCAGAGGTCATCCTCACACACTCCGTCCATCAGTACTATGACTGTACACAGAGTATTACCATGACTGTACACAGAGTATTTCCATGATAATAAATGGTAAATGGATTGTAGCGCCTTTCTAGTCTTCTGACCACTCAAAGCACTTTACAGTACGTCTCAAAGCGCTTTACAGTACGTTTCATTCATCCATTCACACACATTCGTACCCTGATGGCATTGGCTGCCATGCAAGGTGCCAACTGCTCATTAGTTTGAGGAGCTAACCCTTCATACACATTCACACACCGATGACACAGCCTTATTATCTTGCCCAAGGACTGGAGGAGATTGATCCAGGGATTGAACCACCGATCATCTGGATGACCCACTCTACCTCCAAGCCACAGCCACCCACACGTGTTCTACGACTGCATATAGAGTCTTACGACAACTGGACATGGTAGTACTATGACTGTACAGACAGAGTATTACCATGACTGTACACAGAGTATTTCTATGACTGCACACAAAGAATATTAATATATATTAACTGTACACACACACCAGAGTATTACTCACCTGAACAGCCTCTCCTCTATTCTGCTGTCTGATACACCTGAGCTACTTGTCTGTCTGTCTGCCTGTCTGTCTGTCTGTCTGTCCGTCTGTCTGTCTCTTTGTGTCTAGTATTTTCTGAGGAACAAGTTGAGTCTCTCACTTCCTGTTTCTGTCTCCACCCTTTGACTGTCACGATTCAAAATCATGTGAACCAACAAATCAAGTTACAGTAGGACTGACATTAAATTGTAAATATACATGCATTCATACTGTTTATATATGTATTCATATAGTTTATATGTGTATTCATAGTTTGTATACGTGCATTCATATTGTTTATATGTGTTCATACTGTTTACATACATGAGTTCATGCTGTTTATATATGTATATTCATACTGTTTATATAGGTGTATTTATATAATTTATATACACATCTTCATAGTTTATATATGACCATTCATACTGTTTATATAGGTGTATTTATATAGTTTATATACATGTGTTCATACTGTATATACTCTACTTCTTTCATCGACCTTCATCAAATAACTTCAATAATTTATTCATCTAAGCCGTCAACATGTCTCTTAGACCCCATCCCAACCAGGCTGCTCAAGGATGTTTTATCTCTAGTCAGCCCTTCTTTATTGGATATCATTAATCCGTCTTTATTATCAGGATCTGTACCACAGTCCTTTAAAGTAGCTGTAATTAAACCTATTCTTAAAAAGCCCACTCTAGATCCAGAGGTTTTAGCCAATTACAGACCGATATCAAACCTTCCCTTTCTCTCTACGATACGTGAGAAAGCTGTAGCCAATCAGCTGTGTGACTTTCTCCATAAGAGCAGTTTACTTGAGGATTTTCAGTCAGGATTTAGAGTGCATCATAGCACAGAGACCGCACTAGTCAAAGTTACAAATGACCTCCTAATGGCATCAGACAAAGGACTCATATCTGTACTTGTACTGTTAGATCTTAGTGCTGCATTTGACACCATTGACCATCAAATTCTTTTACAGAGACTGGAACATCAAATAGGCATCAAAGGAACCACCCTAAGCTGGTTTAAGTCATATTTCTTAGATCGATCTCAGTTTGTTCACGTCACTGATGAATCCTCCATGCGCAGTTTGTCGTCAAGTTTGTCACAGAGGGTTAGGATGTAGAAAAACTAGTCCACGCATTTGTTACTTCTAGGCAGGACTATTGTAACTCTTTGTTATCAGGCTGCTCCAGAAAGTCTTTTAGGACTTTGCAGCTAATTCAGAATGCTGCTGCACGTGTTCTGACAGGAACCAAGATCAGAGATCACATCTCTCCCATTTTGGCTTCCTTGCACTGGCTACCTGTTAAATCTTAAATATAATTTAAAATTCTTCTCCTTACGTACAAAGCTCTTCATGGTCAGGCACTATCATATCTAAAAGAGCTCATAGTTCCTTACTACCACTCTAGAACACTGCGCTGTCAGGATGCTGGGTTCCTTGTGGTTCCTATAGTTTCCAAAAGTAGATTGGGAGCCAGAGCTTTCAGCTATTAAGCTCCTCTTCTGTGGAACAAACTACTATTTTGGGTTTGGGAGGTAGACACGGTCAACAATTTCTCTCTCTCTCTCTCTCTCTCTCTCTCTCTCTCTCTCTCTCTCAGGGTTGTGCCTAGTCAGGCAATGTATTGGTTGAAGATGTAGTCACATCTCCCTTTACTGAACACTCTACCCAAACTTTCTCTCTGTCTGTCTCTCTCTCACACACCATCTGTAAACATACATGTCTCAGTACTGCTTGATAATGCATGTTACTAACTAAACTTCTTCCCTGGAGTTTCTGTGCTCTCTCGTCCTGCAGGTTCTCATGGAGCGTGGCTGCTATTGTGTTCCTGTATGACGTCCACTACATATATTATTACTGTCATTATTTCTACCATATCTCCATTACAGTTTATAGTTAATTAATGGTTTGCTGCTGCTGTGCATCTGTCTCTCTATCACAGGTTCCACTGCTACTGTAATCATTTTATTTTTCATTGTGATTGTACAATATGTCTCTGTTGATTTGTTCTGTACACGTGACATCTATTGCATGTCTGTCCGTCCTGGGAGAGGGATCCCTCCTCTGTGGCTCTTCCTGAGGTTTCTTCCACCTTTTTTCCCTGTTAAAAGGGTTTTTTGTGGGCATGTGTTACGACCCTGTCTCTTAGGAAGCAGCACAGGTGACAAACAACAGCCAACCAATGCAGCCAGAGTAACTTTTATTGTAGCCAAAAATCAAAACCAAAGATAACAATGAAGACAAAAAGTGGAGGCTGCAATACAGCAGGCCCAAGCTGCAGTGTGAGAGAGAGTGTGGGTGGAGCTACCAAAGTTCTTAAAGGTCTCCAAACAGGTGCCAGAGACAGTGGCGATTTTGGGGGGTGGCCACCCCAGATCTCATAGGTAGTTGGTCAAGTTCGTCAACACGAGAAACTAGAGAAATGCTGTCAATCGATGATGACAGCCGATCAACTGATTTAGAGCCAGATTTACATTTTGAAGTATCACAGTAATGGTCATACTGAGACTGTGACAGCTGATCTCTGTTCAGCGTACGTTTGGCCAATGGCCATACAGGTCAAGTGACCCATGAGACGCACAACGTTACTGCTGCAGCTGCTGAAGTGGTCCATGAAAGGAGCTTCAACTACTGGATAAACCGGTGAAATCTGTCGGAGGTATGGTAATGTAATGTTTATTTATATCATAGTTTTCTCTGAATGTGTAGGAAGACTTGTGTACTTATCTAGCACTAAGTAGCAGCTAAAAGAGTAAGACGAACTACACTGCAGTGGCTGCCCTAGCTAGCTTAGCAGACTCAAACCAAGTTAAGATTTTAACGTTAGCGTGTTGTTTTTTCCTGATACCACCAGTGTCCCCCCACAGAGGAGATTATAAACAGAAACGGACATGTGGTGTTAAACGTACAGGATACAATAACCTGCTTAAGTACATGTAGCAGTAACCATGAGATAGTTATCTGTTGTACTCGCTGTTAGCAGCACTTAAATCAAGTATAAGAGTACACTTGTCGTGTACTCTTATACTTGATTTAATTTCAATTTTGCCTAAAGTGTATGCTATTCATTTGCTAATATACAACAAACACTTAAACAGCACAGCACACTTAAACATAGACAGTCTATTCTTTAATCTCAATACAAAACATTATGAAAATTAAAACCTGAAGAGTTCGGTTAGAACTTGCTCTATGTGTAAAGTGCCTTCAGATGACTTTTGTTATGACATGGTGCTATACAAATAAAGATTGATGGATTGATTGATTGAAAAGACAAAAGAAAAATGTGTAACACTAATCTGTCCACATACAGTCTATGGGTGTAATGGTTATTGTTTTTACTACTTCAGGTACTTCATCTAGTGATTCAGAGGGCTCGTCAGTAGGTGATGGTGACACCGTTGACAGAGAGGCCAATGTTTCAGTGTATATCTTCATCAGGAACATGAATACTGTCTGGGCTGAAAACCAATTTTTGCACATTTTCAAACATCACAAGGCATCCTATAGAATGCCATTATTCAGTCACCATCATGTTTACTTTACTAATTTAAATGCCATCTTGTGATTAATTAAAAACACATCTGGCAAAGAACAAATCAAAAAAGTTTTGGTTTGTTCTGTTGCCTGGATTGCTGTGTTTTAATGTAACCACAAGATGGGGATTCAATTAGTAAAGCAAACAGGTAACAATACAGGTGACACAGATGATGAGCTGATGGCTGATAATGTTATTCTATAGGATGAGTTAAGAGCAGTTGAATTTTGCTAATCTAATCTAATTTGTGAAGAGATGAGGACTTTAATCCACTACAAGGAAATGGCTCTTAGAAAATTTGTACCCTATCCTGAACATATTTTACTGATGAAAACTATTATACTTGAGGACTGTGATAATGGGAAATGGAATTTAATTTTTTTTTTTTTTTACCAGAATAGACACCTTTATTTAACACTTATGAGACAGGAAATTATGGGAGAGAGAGGGTATATTACATGCAGGAAAGGACTTTGGGATTTGAACTGTGGTGGGCTGCGTACATGGCATTAAACTCCGCTATGCCATGGCCACCCCACACTAGCTTTGTGTCCCATCCTGGCCACCACGGTAAAAATGTCCTGGATACGCCACTGGCCAGAGATCAGGAGATAAACGATTAGGAGGAGCCTCTGATCACCTGCAAACTTAGAGAGATTAGAGAAAACTTAAAGAGATTAGCCTTGGACATAACAGCAAGTTTTTCCTCACTCGAACCTTGGTTTTAAGGACAGAGAGTGTGACTCCCTGTACAGATTGTAAAGCCCTCAGAGGTAAATGTATTTTGTGAATTTGGGCTATAAAATAAAATTTGATTTGATATGTGTATTTATACTGTTTATATAGGTGTATTTATTTAGTTTATATGTGTGTTCATACAGTTTATATACATGCATTAATACTGTTTATATACATGTTCATACACTTATACACATGTATTTATACAATTTATGTGTTCATACAGTTTATATAACATTAATATTTAATTATTGTTCTGTGTGACTTCATTCAATATTTTCTGTTTTAGGGTGAATTTGTGAAAAATATTTGATTTGTAAACTGTTAATAAACAGACTGAATGAATGATGGAAACATGAATTTGACAATGAAGTGAAAAAAAGCCTTTTGACTGAACCTTAGAAACCTGAGACTTACTGAACTAATAATACATAATAATACTAATATAAAGCACGCTTGTTTTAAAGTGTTTAAAGTTTCATTAAAAAAAATTGTTTTATAATTGAGTGTGCCTGAAAGCGCACAATATATGTTATCCACCGTGCTTATTGAGTGTGCCTGAAAGAGCACACTCTTTATTATTCCTTGGGCTTATTTGACTTATAATTCTTACGTTTTTTCCGTGTTTTTTCTTCTGCTCCCAGAGTTTTTGTCGCACATACACAAACAAGGTGTCAAAATGACCAGCTCGGCCGGGCGACTAAGAGTAACAGTTTTGCCAAAAAACGCCAAAAACCACGCCAAAAAATGAATGGGTGTGTATTGCGAGAATTTTCGAGAGCTAGACTGAGCGTCAGACTCTGTCATCGCTAGAGTGGAGAGAGAGAGAAATGTTCGACAAAAAATAAATTTGTAAATTGCGATTACGGCTGCAAATGTCAAGCTACAGAAATCATTTATAGCTAGAAACGTAAGAAAATTTGTTGTCTCACTCATATTCGCTGTCAGATGTATAGCTTTGGCAGGAGACGCAAAGATGCGGCAGCAACACCCATCTCCTGCCCAATGTACTCCCATGTTAATTTGAGAGGAGAAATTTCCAGAAGAGCAGGGAGTACCTGCTCTTTACCTGACGACCCAGGCCAAAGTTTACACAATTTTCACCTGAAAATCGGCAACCTCAAGCCTGCATGTCTCTGTATGATATCAATGACTATCAAGACTACATTTTTAATGCTATTTGCCAATGCCATTTTATCCTTCTTCTAACATAGATAAAGACACAGACAGACAGACAGGCAGACAGGGCAGACAGACAGGCAGACAGGGCAGACACATAAGCACACACACACAGACAGACAAGACAAACAAACACACACACACACACACACACACACACACACACACACACACGACTTTCAAAATAAAAGTCCCTTCAAAATAAAAGACTTTGTAAAACTCTCATTAACAGACACAAGAACACACAAACACGCACAAACACGCTGACAACTATTTAATACATGGGGGCAACAGGGCCAGAGTCAGGCACACTCAAAATTTCTTTAGAATTTTTTCTAGTTTATAATACAATTTATCAAAGTTGTTTTCTCGTCAGCTGAGCCTGTTTGGACAGAAAGTGACAGAAAGAGGAAGACAGTTAAAGATTAGAGAAGTCACAGGAGGAATGACTCAGTGTGAACAGGAAACATCAGCTGACTAAAACAGGAAGTGATGTCACAACAGCACTGATTTGTATTTACGGAGATTCCTGGAAATCTGAGTGAGCTGAACTGAAATCAAACAAAGAGAAGAAGCAAGTCCAAAAGTCAAAGAGACAAGCTCATAGAGACAAACAAGGAAATTACAGGGACACTTTGACCTAAAATATATGTCAAATGACTTATATACAGTCCACAGTGTCCCCACAGTGTCCCTACAGTCCAGTGTCCCCACAGTGCACGCCTGCCAATAGGGGGGCACAAACGGGTCCGCTGTCCTGGGCCTGGGGGCCAGAACTGGGCCCACATTAAATTATGGAATAAGGGCATCTAAGATTATCTTGTCCCGGGCCCAGGCAAGACTGTCAGCTGGCCTGCCACACTGTCCCTACATTGTCCCTACAGTACACAGTGTCCCCACAGTCCCCAGTGTCTAAAACTAACTGTTCCTCACATACGAGCGCACTCAGCTTAATTTGGGATACATTTTTTTTATTACAAAAACTTCAGGTCATAATTTATTTTTCTTCACAGTCTCTGAATAAGTAAAAGCAAACAAAAAAAACAGATTAGTGCAACGTTGTTCCTTTACCACTCTGTATGAGGTCCCTGAACGCAGCACAGAGCCACAGAATGTCCAGACAATTATTCAAACATCATGAAAACAAAGTTCATCACAAGAACAGAACATGTTTAACTGGTGATGAAGTCACCAAGATCTCAAACGCCTGATTTTAACTTCAGAAATCTGATCCGGACTCGACGATCGGACCAATCAAAAATTGTCTCTAATTTAATTTAAACATCTGTCAGAGGACAAGTCAACGTTTAGACCGGAGCTTTTCATTGGACACTGACTGTCTGCTTTCAACTGGTACAATCCAGTCCAGTCCAGTCCAGTCTGTTCTGATCCAGTCTGATCCGATCCAGTCTGATCCGGTCCAGTCTGATCTGCGTTGATGATTCCTGAGAAGTGATTGGCTGGAACTCCTGTGCCGTCACTCAGCAGTACAGATCTCTGAAAACACAAAGAAACTGATCAGTGACATTGTCTGTCTGTTTTACTACCCTACCCACAAGCCTCAGTAGCTGAGAACAATGCTGAATGAATCGAATCAGCTTTCAGAATCAGATTATAAACTCAGCGTTGATGTGGAGCTCTGTGACTGGATCTTTATCAGTGAAATGCATCTTGGGAGTTGTAGTTGACCAGTCGTTCATCTGTAGTGTATCTATAGACATTTGTACACTGGATAAAAGACTGGTGATGAGATGATGGAATAAATACAGTCTCTACAACTGCTTGTGTTCTGACATGATACGACAGTATATACATATCTATGTGCAACAGACTAAATGTAAACAGTGAGGTTAAATAATTAATTTATAGTGTACAGGTTATTGCACAGAGTAATGTTATTATTAATGTTACGTTTATCAGCTAATGAGGAAATCTCAGTGCTGTTATTCTTTAAATGAGCACTCATGAATGACTCTTATCCAATCAGATCACTCAGTCTAAAATGCCTGTTGTGTAATTATGATTGAAGTAAACATTGTTAACAAACTCACCTCAGCTCTCCTCTGTTTCACTCTCTCTATGGCTCTCTCCTCTTCCTCTTCCTCTTCCTCCTCCTCCTCCTCCTCCTCCTCCTCCTCCACAGTCTTTTTGATAATTGGCTGAACAGTAGCCAGAAGAGCGGGGACAGTGAAGCAGGACAGGAACCGGGCTTTCAGCAGCTGGTAGGCAGGGTTACCTAAGAAACGCTCTGCCACCAGCTGACGCACTGTCACCACGAGCTCTGCCTCTTCCTGCAGGTCAACAGAGGGAGCTGCAGGCGCAGAAACAAATATACCTGAGGATGAGTCAACTGATTATCTTCATCACAACATCAAATATTCCGGAGGACTTCTGGTTGTCACATGTAAGGGAAGGACGCACAGGAGAGGGCTCCCAGTACACTGTCTGTTTCCTCCTTATTTCTCTTAACTTTTCATTGACATTTCGACACAATCACCACTGCTTGGCTTAGTTAACACTTTTATTTTGAAAACGAGTAACTCTAAAAATACTGAGTAGGGATATTAATGAGTTGGGGGAGGAATTTGATGAGGAAACCTGGAACAGTACTCTACTGCTCTACACGCTGCACGTGTTCTGACAGGAACCAAGATCAGAGATCACATCTCTCATTTAAAATTCTTCTCCTTACATACAAAGCTCTTCATGGCCAGGCACCATCGTGTCTAAAAGAACTCATAGTACCTTACTACCCCTCTAGACCACTGCGCTCTCAGGATGCTGGGTCTCTTGTGGTTCCTATAGTTTCCAAAAGTAGATTGGGAGCCAGAGCTTTCAGCTATCAAGCTCCTCTTCTGTGGAACAAACTACCATTCTGGGTTCAGGAGGCAGACACAGTCAACACTTTCAAGAGTAGACTGAAGACTTTCCTTTGATAGAGCTTCTGTGCTTTCTCGTCCAGCAGGTTCTCGTGGATCGTGGCTGCTGCTGTGGTCTGCTGCTGACGTCCACTATATATAGCATCACTGTCATTATTGCTACCATATCTCTATTACAGTTTATAGTCAGTTAATGATTTACTGCTGCTGTGCATCTGTGTCCCCCTAACTCTATCACACACATCACATCATTTATTGTATTTCATTGTCATTCTATCATTCATTGTAATTGTACAACATGTTTGTGTTGATTTGTTCTGTACATGTGACATCTATTGCACGTCTGTCCGTCCTGGGAGAGGGATCCCTCCTCTGTGGCTCTTCCTGAGGTTTCTTCCACCTTTTTTCCCTGTTAAAGGGTTTTTTGTGGGCAAGTTTTTCCTCACTCGAACCGAGGGTCTAAGGACAGAGGGTGTCACTCCCTGTGCAGATTGTAAAGCCCTCTGAGGCAAATTGTGTTTTGTGACTTTGGGCTATATAAATAAAATTTGATTTGATTTGATTACAAAGAGTAAACGACAGTACTTCCTGTGCAAAATTAAATATAATACAATTCAAGATTTTACATCGTACTCACTACTCTAAAGCCAAACTGGCAAAAATATATCCCAACATAGACGCAGGCTGTGACAGGTGTCATAACACTCCTGCCAATTTAACTCATATGTTTTGGTCATGTCCGTCCCTGACAATTTTCTGGTCTGCTATTTTTAAAACCCTGTCAGAGGTGCTCAACATCAATCTCCAGCCCAACGCTACAATGGCTTTATTTGGTGCCACAGACAGGGGACAGGAGACAATCAGGAAAAGACATAAAAACATAATTGCTTTTACAACTTTACTTGCACGCAGAAGAATATTACTGCACTGGAAATCCAGAAGACGAGCGACCTGATGCAATTCCTACAACTAGAAAAGATTAAATATACACTCAGGGGGTCTAGGGATAAGTTTTTCTCCATCTGGAATCCAATGTTGGCATACTTAAATGGACTCAAAACTATGCCTCCTTAGTGTCACTGAGCAGCCATGTCACTTTATAGTAAACAGTGTGTGGTTAACCTACGGTGAATCAATTTTTTTTTCTTCTTCTCTTTTCATTATTTTTTCTGTTGTTCTGTGTTCCTTTTGTTCGTTAATGGGTGGGTGGGTGTGTGATTTGTGTGTATTAGTTCAAGATAAGTACAATAAAGAAAAAATGTGAGTTCCTTTGTTGTTCCTTTGGTCAGAGATTTTTGTTGGGTTTTTTTTCTCTCTCTCCTCCTTGTGCTATGTATTGCCAATGCTATGTATGTGTATTGTCAATGCTCAGTAAAAAAAAAATATTAAAAAAAAAACAAACAAACAAACAAAAAAAACCCATAATATTTCAGTGTTCAGGTGAGATGAGACCACTTCCAGCCGAAAACCTCCAGCATGAGCAGTGTGTGAAGTATATTCAGGTGTGTGTTGGGTGTGTTGGGTGTGTTACCTGTGTTGTCTGTAGCTGGTTTACAGTCGGTCGTGGAATCTGGCAGGTCCGGACTGGACGTGGTCTTGGTACTGTCAGGGTCAATTTGGGGGTGTCGGGATTCAGAGTCTCGATTCAGTAACTGTAGGGATGATTTAGTGAGAGACGTCCTGGCTTGGAGCAGCGCATTGAGCGTGCTCAGACTGCTGACGAAAGGTGGCAGGTAGGGAAGAGCCACGCCCACTCCAGGTACCACCACTCCTCGTTGACTGCTCAGCCAATCATGCACCTCCTCCTGGGACTCTCGAAACATCAGGGAGGGGTCAAACCGCAGTGCCTCCCTCTGGAGGGGGGGGGGCACTAAATGATCTGCTTTGACAGTGTCCTTATATGGCTGGATGAATTTTGGGTGGAGCTCAGGAGCGCCCGAGACTGGCTGCAGGATGATGGGTCGGGGGACGGGCTCAGAACAGGTAAGAGGGGCAGGAAGAAGGCGTGACTGATTCTGTCCAGGCAGGTTTTCGGGGACCAACACTGGGGGGGGTTGAGGTGCGGCTGGTTGAGGTGCGGCTGGACTGTCTGCAGGTAGAGGCAGAAGGGGCGTGGCCTGCTGTCGATTAAAATTCCCGAGTAGAGCTGGGACCAGTGCCAGCTGAAGGCCTTGAGGCGGGGCATCTGCCAGCTGGACCAGCCCATGAGGAGTCATGACCCACATGGACTGACCAGGATGTAAACAGAAGCTGGGCAGCGGAGTAAGTGGAGGGTTCTGGATGACAACATCCTTTTTAGAGCGAGATGTACAAGAGCGCTTTTTCCAAGGAGGAGAAGAAGAACTCCTTTTTTTCTTGGCTTCAGCCTGGAAACAAAACAACACATGAGGAGTCAGACAAGGAGGAGCCAGAGGAGAAGGAGGTTAGTGGTTTAGAGACTAGTCTGTGTTCATGGAGGCGCAGTAAGCAGCAACCTTCAACAACAACGTCAGAGGACTCAGCTTCCGGTTCTTACCTGTTGGGTCTTAACAGCTTCCTGAAGAGCTCTGACCTTCTCACTTGGCTTACGAAGCCTCCTTCCTTCCTGGGTCACACCTATACCTGCTCCCCCCAACACGTCACCTGTCCCGTCCACCACAACACCTGCCCCGCCCACACAATGATCATCCTGACTGCTCGTCACACTCGGTTTCTCCTCCCCCCTTGCTCGTTTCCTCCATCTGGGCGGGGCTTTGGTAGTTTTTTTTGAGCAGGTGGAGTCAGAGCCATGCTGCTTTGGCTGTTTGGGGGTGGGGCTTGGTGGATCTGCATTAGAGCCATGTTGACTGTCATCAGAGAAAAGACTTGGTGTAAAGGTGTAGTCATGATCGTTGTGGAAAGGAGTTTGTAGGCTTAAAGTGGCGTAGGCAGCATGCTGACTGGTTGATGTAGAGGGGGGCAGGGCTGCTGACAAAGTCCTATCAGAGCAGGTGGCAGGTGTGGTGATCTGGGACAGGTTCACAGAGACAGGAAGTGAAGGAGTGTCTGGTTTGGCTGGAGGAGGGAGGACAACCATGGTAGGAGGAGGTCTTTGAGGTACCGGATTGATGGGAGTGGTCCCAACCATCTGAGAAGGAGAGATCATGTTCTGGATCTGAACTTTCCAACGTGGAAATGAAGCAGCTTTCTTCTGTGCTTCAGCCTGAAAGGACAACCAAAGACAACCAAGTCAATCAACCATAAACGAGAGGCAACCAAAGACCCCAAATTTTGGTTGTTTTACAAATCTGCACAACTTAAAACAGTTCAAGAGCTGAGCTGTTCAAGCTGACTTTCACAGAGTTCTGTACCTCAGGACCAAGTTCACATGAACCTTTTGGACCCCCAGCAGGTTGTTCAAGCCTTGCTTAGAGGCACCATTTAATGACAAGTGTTTACCTTTGCTTTGGTGGCGTCCTGCAGAGCTTTGGCCTTCAGACTTGGCTTCGGGATCCTTCTGTCTTCCTTGATCACACTGTCACCTGCCCTGTCCGTGCCTGGACATGCACCTACATCATTACCTGCAGCACCCAAATCCACCCCGTTCTGACTGCTGCAGATGGCCTCTTGAGTGTATTTGAGTGGATTCTGGATGGAGCTGGGGGCAGGACTAGGCTGGCTGGGGAAACTGACGGGACTGCTGGAGGTTGAGGAAACCGCATTCTGACTGGGCAGTGTTGAACCTATAGAAACATGCTGGTTGATGGAGGGGGGCGGGGCAAGTCTAGGTTGTTGGTGGAAAGAAGAACAGCAGGCAGATGTGGTGTTCAGGGGCATTTGGACCACTATGACAGGGGGGGCATTCAGTCTATGAGGAGAAGAAGGTAACATAGAGGTGACCACCGCAGGAGGAGGTCTGCATGGAGAGGTGGATGTCAGTGACGTGGCAGGCATCTGCTGGGTGGAGACAGGATGAGAAAATAGGGACACAGGAGACATCCGAGTATGCATTTTAGGAGGCACCTGAAGAAGATGATGTGGAGGCATTGATGGGGGGCGGAGAAGAGCAGGTTGTTGCAGCAGCGCAAGTTGTTGTGGTTGATGTTTCTGTTTGTCTTTATGGTGCAGCACCCGAAGCTGTGCCAGGATCTGTTTGTCCTGCTGCTTGTTCACCAAACACTTCTTCTCCAACATTCCTGCAACTGTATTTGGGTTAATCTTGACCTTGTTCTTCCTCTGCTGTATCATCTTCTTACAGCCTTCAGAGTCCACGTTCAAGGTCTGGATGAAGATCAGGAATACTGAGGTCGAGGACAGAGGGGTCTTCTCTCCTCGCTCCCTTAGGGCATCGGTTGCCATCAGTCTGGTTTTCGCCTGGATCAGGAGGTTACCGATCCATGGCGTCACTGCAGCCTGCAACTCGTAGTCCAATCCTTTCCCCATCACTCGGCCTGGCAGGTTGCGTTTGCCAGTCTGCACCTTCCCATTGAGGTTGTTGAACCTGTTCATCTGGACTTGGAGGTAGGCTTGCAGCTGGTGAGGTGATACCATCATCATGGTGTTGCTGCTGTGGCGTTTGTACCACTGCAGGTCTCTGGGTGGAGGTCCAATTACCACGGACTGTCCAAAGTTTCCAAGGATGGTTGACCTCACAGGTTTCCCCTTGTAGGCATCTCCAGAGAAAGGCAGCTCCACCGGTCGGAAGCTCAGGAAGGTGAAACTTTGTGCTTCTGTTGGAGTCCACTCCTGTATGGGGGGGAAGATGTACTCCTTCTCCTCCTCCACCTCCTCACTTCTCAATACTCCCATGGCCTTCTTTACTTTTTTCTTCTCTTCATCACTGTCCATGTACTCCACCACTGCCTCCTCCTCCTCATCGCTGGTCTCCTCCTGCTCTTCCTCCTCCTCCTTCTTCACTTTCTTCAGTCGTGTCTTGAGTCTCTTCCGAGTCTGTGCAACCTTCCTCCTCTTCTTCTTCGTCTTTTCTTCTCCATTGTTGGTGGTTGGCGTTTCTTTACCTCCATCTTTCTGTTGACAACGAGAGAGAGTCAGTGTGTTTACTGAAAACCTGTCAAGACTTCATCACAGACGGGCCTTCGTTAGAGATGGGCCTTCGTTAGAACGGGCCTTCGTTAATGACCTGGTTTGGAATTGATTGATTTATGGGAATACAAAATACAGATACTGAGATGTGAACACACAAGCAAACACAGTGACTGAAACAGAACAATAGCATGTCTGATGGCTGATTGATTGATTGCTTGACTGACTAGCTGATTGATTGGTTGAACTGGTGTGCATACCTGAGCAGGAAGTGGAAGTGATTTGCTGAGTTTCCTCCACTCTCGAAGACAATGAGCGTCCAAACGATGAGGAATCTCTGCAGCGATCTTCGCCCATCGACCTGACACACACAAACATACACTTAACTTCCTGTTAGTGTAATAAACAAAGTATGAACAGCTGACTGGACATCATGTGACTCACCAACTCCATGTTTCTTTACCAGGTTCAGCAGCAACAGCTGCTCCTTTTGGTCAAACGGTCCTCTCTTTATGTCCTCCTTCAGACAGTCATAGTACCTGCACACACACACACACGGCCATGAAGTACAGGTGAACATCCACTTCCTGTTTGAACACATCCGAGACAAATTTGCCCACAGCCTCTATCATCCAGCCAGATCTCACCTGTCTCTGCAGCCACTGTCAGTACGTCCAGGGACCTCCAACCGGATCTTCCACCAGTCCTTCTCACCGTAACGAGAAACGGCCTGCAGCAGCAGCTGATAGACAAATGGGTAGACAGACAGGCGGGTCAGAGACAGACAAAGAGAGAGCCAGACAGGTAGACAGACAGCATGCTAACACATGCTAATGTGTCTGACTTACCTGGTCCTCATCGGGCATCCATGGACCTCTCTTCAGGCTCGGGTCCAGAGCCTGAGCCCACCTGTACAGCAGCTGACCCGGGTCACGACCCTCCATGAAGTAACTCACTGAGGGACAGATAGGTCAGAGAGGCAGACAGATAGGTGAGAAAGACAGTGATGGCGTAGTGTGGTGTCAGTGATGTCACAGTGATATCATACTCTGTGAGTAGGGGATGAAGTTTCCAATCCTCATCTTGTCGACGAGTTCTCGGAGCAGAGCGTCTTCAGATGGAGTCCAACTGCCCCTCCGTAACGAGTCCGAGACGAACCGCTGGAATGTCTGAAGACACAGGAAGGCTGTCCTCCCCGTCTGAGAGACGGACAGAGAGGTCAGACAGAGAGACAGGTCAGAGAGAGAGACAGGTCAAAGAGACAGTCAGGTCAGAGAGAGAGAGAGAGACAGACAGATCAGAGGGAGAGACAGGTCAGAGAAACAGACAGGCCAGAGAAACAGAGAGAAAGACAGTTCAGAGGGAGAGACAGGTCAGAGAGACAGAGACAGACCAGAGAGAGAGAGACAGGTCGGAGAGACAGAGACAGGTCAGAGACAGGTGACAGAGAGACAGACAGGTCAGAGACAGGTGACAGAATGACAGGTCAGAGAGAGGTGAGAGACAGGCAGGGCAAAGAGAGAGAGACAGGTCAGAGACAGAGACAGGTGAGAGAAATACAGGTCAGAGAGACAGAGACAGGTCAGAGAGAGGTGAGAGAGAGAGACGGGTAAGAGACAGGCAGGGCAACGAGAGAGAGAGGTCAGAGAGAGACAGGTCAGAGATAGACAGGGCAGAGAGAGAGACAGGTCAGAGAGAGTTAGGTGGGTCAGACAGACAGACAGATTAGAGATAGACAGGTCAGAGCCAAACAGACAGGTCCTCCTCACCCCCAGCTCCTCAGCAATGCTCTCCCAGTCTCTCTCTCCGTGTCTCCTGCTGACCTCCTTCAGCTCCTCCACCTCCTGCCGACTCCATGAAGACTTGTTGATGGACGGGTGGAGGAAGTTCTGCCAGAAACTACGGAGGTCCTCCGCCTCTTTTGTACCTTCAAACTGAGGTGAGGAAAGGAGAGGAGAGGGGGTGTTATATGACGTTGTGACGTTGCTCATCTGATTGGTTGTTTTTCTTCACTTACGTCAATATTAGATATTCTCTGCCAATCATGTTCTTCATATCGATCACCAATCAGCTCCTCCTCCTTCTTCTCTCTGACAAATCAGAGACAGAGAATGTCAACTGACATCACACACACAAGTGTGATTGTTTACCTGTGAGGACTCACACACTGACTAGTGTTGATACTGTTACCAGAGTCAACTGAGAGTTAGACTGTTTGTTTACATGGAGGGACCGTTAGCTGAGTCAGCTGTTCACTGATTCTGTCTGACTTCATTAAGACAAAATGTCCTCATAGAGACAGACAGACAGTTACAGACAGACAGGCAGTTAAAGACAGACAGACTCACCTGAGGAGGTCAATCTCTCTCTCCAGACTGTCGATCTGCTCTCTCAGCTGCTGCTTGTCTGTTTCCCCTGCAGATAACAGCTTCTGCGTCAGGTAGTCGACCCTGCAAGAGAGAGACAGGAATATGAATAATGAACATGTACTAATGCTGTGTGTTGTTGTTACTTGGACAGACATTATAATGAATATTAATGAACATATGTTAATGAGGTATCTTGTAGACAGACATTACAATATTAATGAATATTAATGAGCATATATATGTTAATGATGTGTTACCTGGACAGTTTGGGTTGTATCAGTCTCCTTAGTCCGTCTCTGGACACTGAGTCAATCAACAGAGTCTTCTGCCAGCTTGCCCCTAAAACAAACACACACACAGCCATATATGTACATATACATTACATATGAGTGACCAGAGAGCTGAAGGTTTGTTTAACGATCTTACAGCGTTTGACTTTCAGCTTCTTGTTCTCCAAACAGCCACTTATCCTCACTGTCTTTAGTTTCGTCTCCTCATTGGCTGGAGGACCCTGGGACAGAAAGACAGCGTCTGATTGGTCAGCTGCCAGTAGGTAGGTAGGTAGGTAGTCTGTCTGTCTGTCTCTCTGTCTGTCTGTCTCTCTGTCTGCCTGTCTGTCTCACCAGTCCCATCAGCTTGTCCTTGAAGTACGGTTTGAAAAATCGTCCCAGGAACATGTTGACTGGCTGCTGGCAGGAGGAGGGTGGGCCCGGTTCCCTTGAAGACTCTTTGATTGGTCCAGACAGCTGTGACATCACCTCTTTCTACAGACAGAACACATGATTGGTTGTCAGTAACTGAAGAGGACGGGTGGTCAGTGAGAGATTAGAGATTAACTGGTTAGAGAGATGAAGGGTTAAGTTTAGTGTTCTGAGTCATGTGATGTCAGAACATGAAGGCCCGGTTTGTGTTGGGTCAGTCTGACCTGTACTCCTGAAGGAACTGTTATCATCCTTTGACAAGGAAGTCCAAACTCCCTCCAGTCTGGATTTTAACCAATCAAAGACAAGGTGAACATCTTCGAACCCGGTGGGATGCTTCTGTCAGTACTGACCTGCTGTCTGTGGTTCTGATCCAATAGTGTCTCCAGGTGGTCCAAAGTCTCCTGAACAACCTGCTGGTAGACCAGGTTCATCTGAAGACACGAGTCCACAGATGCCGACAGACCCAGCTCACTCTGAACAGAGAGACAGACAGAGAGACAGACAGGCAGAGAGATAGACAGACAGGCAGTCAAATAGACAGACAGGCAGAGAAATCATCTGTAACTGACATGTTGGACGGCTGTGTTTGATACTCACCTCACTGCTGCTGTCGTCATCTGAAGAGAGACAAGAGACAGACAGGTTTAAAGACAGAGAGACTGACAAAGAGA